>VZSC01047435.1:190920-226170 GCA_013398225.1 Steatornis caripensis
GTCTTCGGCTCTTCACCTTAATTCGTGCCTTAGCCTCAAAGCCTCCCGTTTCCCCCTAAAGTCGAAACGCTGCATAAAGCTGGCAAACCTGCAAGTAACCTCTCCCAGCACCTACCTGCTAATAAACTGTCTGGGGACGTCTGCCGGCTGAGGGCTGGGGATGCCGTGGAAGTCAGCACACTTTCTCCCAGCAAGGGTGGGTGAAGGCATAGAAAAGGCAGTGCGTTCTTTTTATCACCTCTGTGTCTTCATTCAGGTGCTTTTCGAATTGACTGGCAAAGTTGGGAGTGGAACTTGGAGGCCAATAGCCTGTATTCAAGTAAATGGAGTTGCTTACAGATTTTGATACGATAACTACAACTGTAAGATAGCTTTGGGAAGGAGATAGTGTCTCTTCCAGAGTATTGCATCTTATTAATAATAATATTAAGTTTAGAACAAGCTTATAAAATGTGTTAATATCTCTCCCACATTCATTTCTAGGGTGTAGCTGGTACTGAAGTAAAGATTTAAAGGAGGTCTGATGGCAACAAAAGCAAACTTTCCTGTGACAGCAGGATCTATACTTGTACCTTATGGGCATGTGATTGGAAATGAGAAGTGGAGAGGGTCAGAGATAGCACGAAGACTACAAGGTAAGCACAAGCAAATTGGAAGAGGAAAAGCAATTGAGGCAGAGGATTCCCCTCCATCACCTAATATTGTTGAGATTGGCTGCAGTATGCTTTACCCTGTGCCTGACTGGTCCCATATTTGTGGTACACCCTGTGTTAGCAGGCTGAAAATTCCTGTTTGTCTATCATGTATCAATGTGATCAGTTCTGTCGTATTTGCATAATTGCTGAGCACTGTAGGGAAGAAGCAGAAATGTCTGCTTCTTGTGGGGCTATTGCGAGTATGCATCTCCACTGAAGTCCCTTGAATTTATGTGGATACTGGGACTGTGCTATGATCTGTTGGCGCAGCAAACTAAATTAGGATGACCCTTTCAGAATAGCACATGATGTTTTTGTTTAAATCCAGAGTGAGAAGCTATAGCACTTTCAAATTTGTATTTTGAAATGGCATTACTAAAGGCATCATACAGTACTTTGGATTGCTTGTACCAGTTTTCCTTGAACAGAAGGCTTTCAAAGAATATGAAGTTCGTTATCAAGTCACTAGAATTATTGACACATTAGGAAGGTTGAGTTGCAAAGTAATTATTAGTACATTTTTTTAAACTAAACTACTGTATTTTTTCTTTTGACAATCTCACCCTAAGGGAAAATTCGACTCATCTTTGAAGGTGACTTGGGGCTTGTGGATTTTCATCTTTCAAACAGAACTTGCATTTTATATATTTCTGAAGCAGATTTGGTTGCAGGGGATGAATTCAAACAAAGATTGGTTCGGTTTAGAAATGTAAGTACTCCATGAAAAGGAAAAGTTTTAAATTAGTATTTGTTTATTCCATACTTCTGAAAACATTTTTCTTGTGTTATTTTTAAATTCTAGTGGAGCTAAACTTTTGTGATAATTTCCACATGAAAACTGAAATATTATGCAACTGTGTAATAATGCTGTGTTAAACCTCAGTACTGTTTCTGCAACTTCTGTTCTTCCTCTGAATTGCTTTCAGGCAGCTCATACTTTACAGAAGTTTGCTCTCTGTTGTATTGCATCAGCTTGTCATTATCAAGGTCTTTTCTTCTTTTTTTCCTTTCAATACAGGCCAGCAGTCTTGGGGGAATTGTAATTGTGGAGAAAACTCAAATAAGCGATCAGTACTTCTTAGCAGTACAAAAGCTTGTCGTGCTAGAACTTGGCATGGTGTTGCTTCCTGTGGCAAATCAAGGAGAAGCTTCTCAACTTATTACTCAGCTAGTAAGTTTCTATGTTAGTGGACAAACATTTATTAAAATAGGGGACATGAGGAGAATTACCTCTTTTCTCACAATCATCACTTATTTCAGAAAGAATACTTGGGATCTTAAAGGAACACAACGTATTTCATTGTTTCAATGTAAGGAATAAATATCCTGTGACAGTAATACAGTAATATAGTTCAGCAGAAAGGGGGCTCATTTGGGAACAAAGAAAAAGAGTTGAAGAATATGATACTGGATGTTTTTAATGTGATCTTGCACTCAGGTGCCACTGGATACCATTAGGCAAGCCTCACTTAAGTTCTTCAAAACCGACTTGAGATTTTGCTTTGTCTCAGGCTGGGGAAAGTGTTCTTACGTAGTTTCTCTTTTCCTTTATCCTTTCTCTGATTGCATCAAAAAGATGACAAAATTATTGTTTTAGTTCATGATTGGTACTGAGAAACTGCTGGCTTCCTAGTGAGACGTTCTGAATCTGCAACAAAACCCTTAATAAGGGCGCACACTTAAGGAGGTAGCTTGTTTTTAAAACTTGCTAGTGATGGCATTGAACTCTTGAGATGGAAGAAGCTATTTTAAAAACGAAAAGCAGAGCTCCAGCAGAGGGCGCTCGGTGTCACTTACGGTTTTGTTTTGCTTCAGGTTCGAGAACAAAGCAAGGATCACAACAGTAACCCTTTTCTTCGTAAGCAGTGTTCTCGGCTGGCAGAGCCATCAGTGTTTCGTACGGTGCAACAAATTCCAGGAGTTGGGAAAACAAAAGCTCTGCTTTTACTGCAACAGTTTGGAAGCATCCACCGGCTTTGTAATGCATCTGTCGAAGAGCTTGAGCTAGTAGTTGGACAAACAGTAGCACAACAAATTCACTCTTTTTTATGTTCCTGACGTGCATGTGTAGTGCTGTTTTGGAAAACAGATTTTTTTTTTGTTTGTTTCTTGTGAATTATAAATTTTTGTTCTGAATAATCACATATTATGTTAATTTCTATAATCCTGGTAACAACTGGAGGGTGTTGACTGATTGTCTAGATATTACTCTGCTGCTGCTTCTTTATAGCTGTTCTGCTCGTGTAGATTGAGCTGTGAAAATTGCCTTGGAAAGAGGGCTGTAAAGTGTTTTGCATCTGTATCTTGTACAAAAAACTGAGAGAAAGCTGTCTTTTCCAGCATCCACAGGAGAAAAAAAAAAAAAGGAAAAGCAATTTGCTTGAATACTTTTGTCTTCCAGAAATAAACACTTTGTTAATGTGGGTGGTGTTATATTCTCAGGAACCAGAAATGAGTTACAGGGCTTTAAAAAAGCTTGCATACGTTGCTTTATAGTAGTATCTTTGATTTATAACTCTTCGGAGTTCCTTTGGAAAGTCCTACTGGAATACATCTTTGATTCTACATTAATCTATTTCTCTGGCTTCTTTTTCAGTTCCCAGGTTGTTATCAAATTTATTTCCTTGTGGCTAATATCCAAAATCTTGGTTAATTCATGTTGCACTTTTGAATATAGGTTGGGATGATAATAATAATAAATTATAATATATTTTGACACATTATAATGTATTAATTACAATATCAATTATACTATACAGTACAAAGAAAATAACATGGGAAGCTTTGCTCAAAAATTGTAATTAATCCTGTTCTTCCAGTATTAATATTTTCAAAAGTTATTTTTATGTAAAGAGGATTGTTTTCCTGACATCTTGCATTTTAAATTATATTCTTACCCTATTTAGTAAGAGGAAAAATGCTTTTTGCCTTATATACCCATTAAGGAGGTGTGTGAAAAGCTTCTTTCATCCTACTTGGGTTTTGGATCACAGCAGGAAGGCAGTTGAGCAGGATTTTCAACTCCCTTTTGTAAACTAAAGATAAGTGAATAATAGAACCTTGGAACTCCTGCGACCAGTCTCATCCACCAGTTACTGGTGGCAGCAGATAGACCTGTTATTTATCTTTATTCCTTGCCTAAGATTAAAATACAATTTGGGCATAAACATTTGATTTACTGAATAATATAAATAAGAATTTCTAGAACTACAGAACAAGATACTACTTTCTTACAACTAGAGAATGCTTAAGCTTCTTTATAAATCTGTTTTAGATTTTATTCCCTCCCTCTCAGACTTCGTTACTTTGCTATGGAGACTGAATTTCACTTCTAAAGGTATATATGTGGCTATTGATTTTGCAAGGCAAACATCTTTTTACTATTTCAGATGGCCACCTGCTCAGTGCATTAAATAAAGGTCAATTAAAGTAGTAACAATTAGTACTAATGGAGTTATAGGCTGAACTACTAATCTATTGCAAACCTTTCTTTTAGGGCTTTATAGTAGCCCTATACAGCCTTGTGGATAGAAACTTGTTACAAATGTTCTTGTGGTTTGAGCAAGAACATAGCTTGCTGTGAAATTAATACTTGCCTTAAGTTAGCTGTTGGCTAGCACTCACTGTGGAATGAGTCTTTAGCTAGCTGACAGAAAATAGTATGTAGGAGAAGCCCAAATTTTAACTTTAAGGAGTGAGGGGTGTGTTTAAATAATAAAAGATCCCGACCCCAACCTTTCCTCAAGGACTAGTGAGTGTGATGATGGGAAAGGAAGACAGGAAGACAATCATAATGGGCTAAGAAATGAAGAGCTGGTAGGGTGATTCATGTGACTTTGCTGAAGATTTCATGAGCTAGATAGTAATTTTAGCCATACATGCAAAGTAAGTATCTTCTGTATGGAATATTGTAGGGCAGGGTCTTGGGTATTAGTATGTGACTGCTGCTGCTGGTGTGTGTAAAAAGCGCTACTACATGAAGAATAACTACTAAGGATAGGTGAGTCACAAGTAATTTACAATTTTTTTTTATGTAACTTTTATAAGGTAACTCTAGAAATATGTTAACACTTTTTGTAAGGAAGCAAGTTTTAGGCTATAAGTTCCTGTATTATACAGTATAAACTTCTAAGAAAGACAGTTTCTTAGATCTTTGTAAGCAAATTACAGAAATACGCAAGAGGTATGCCAGCTGTAAATAGTGAAAACCTGTACATTATGCTGTATCATCCAAGCTGTAGCAGAATCAAAAAAGCTACTACTGAATAGCAGCATCGGATTTTTATTCTTAAATAAGTGTCATCAACATATTTACACCTATTACACAGAAACTAAAAATAAATGACTTTCAAGTTTACACTCAGATGCGCTTCCCCCTTATTTTAAGTTTTGAGTATCAAACAGCATATATCTACTCTGTAGATGGCAATGTTAACTAACACTACAGTGTTAGCAATTTTCAATTAATTTTAATTTCAGAAAACATAATAATCTCAAAGAAATGCTCACACAGTTACTTTTTGTCTCCATCCTTAATATATATAGCCAATACTTGCTCATTAATTGTTCAAGGGGAGGAAGAGAATTTTATATTTTTTTTTTCCTTGGTGTGATAGTAAATACTGTACCACTTAAGACTCACAAGCATTTCTTTTCTATTATTTTAAAGCATCATCACAATTTATATACTCTTGATCAATATACTGGAATGTCAGTTTTGAGATTTGTTCCACAGCTACTAATTTTAACAAAAGTAAGGTTAAATAATTTCAAGTTTGGAATAAAGCCTGTTTTTAACAATCGAATCAGCAGGCATTTAAAATGTAACCTAGATCAGAAAAAGAGCAGAGTTAAAAAGCCTTTTGTAGTTCAAAAGATCTTTTGAGTTCTAAGCCTTCTAATTCTCTTCCAGAATTAAATTAACTATTCAGTAGAATACACCTCGTACTCTCAGAACGAGGATGTCTATGCATAAAAACCACAACTCTATGACACTGCTCCTTGGCACAAGCCTAGTTTCTCTGAATAACATTATTCTTTCTCATCTGTGGTTTGTTAAGATAATTCTTTAGTGTTAAGTGATTTATTATTGACTCTAAACTTTTACAGCAAAATCATCCTTTAATGTGTCCCTTATTGTTTTGCATGCAGCATCAACTTTGTAATAAATAACTCCCCTCTATCATAGTTACAAAAAATTAGTCATGATACTGTATTTTGGAATTCCAAAGGAATTCAGTCCTCATGTAAGCAATTTTATCATCTATGTCTTGTTATTGCATACCTCCCGAACCACTTCATTCTAACTTTCAAATACTTAAGTTTTACAGTTTTTCCCAGCCTCTGACCTTCATAGTGGCTCAATACACAGTAAATGAAGTCAATGGCATTTGTCTGAATTTATACACACCTCTATATAAAGATAAAATTGATCAAGTTTTTATATACATTTTAAAGAAAAATGTCATGTTAGCAGAGCCTTCTGAAAGATTCAGTACAATGAACTTTCTGTATTCAGAAGTGTGAAGGGAGAAAGCTTCTTCTTAATCTGAGAACTTCCAGCCACAGCTGAAGGAAGGCAGAGGGTGCTTGCAGCTTTCTGTCTATTTTTAGTTCCCCAACTTAGAAAAGGCAGTTTCAGGGGGGCTTTCTTGGTCTGATCAATCTTATCCTCTTCCATGGCTAAACAAATTAGGGAGTATGTCTTCTGCATTCCCACAGAATAAGTTGCACTCTTACTATGCTGTAGGAAAAAGAGAAGCATTGTAAGAATCAGTCACCCAAAATGGGTCAAAATTTGCACAGTAACCTTTTGTTATCTTCAAAATAGTTTTCCAAGGCAGACTACAGCAAGCTTTCTGTTCTAATGACATATTAACTGAACCCAAGGCCCTTCAGAGTGCCATGATTCTGGTATTTTGCGCTTGTAGACTCCAGGGTATGCAAAGCGTAAAGGGACTTGAGAATCTTTCTTTTCCATGGCTTCTAGCATAACTGTACAATATATACAGTAAGCTCTCTACACAGTTAAGTATGTAGTTCTTGCACAAATCTCTGAAGGGGAGTCTTTTCCCTGTCTTTGGACAGGTTCCATGTTGATTGCAGCTATGATAACAAGAGCTACTGTAGGACATTCTTCTGGGATACTGGAAAGGCACAGCCTTCTCTGTCTTACCTTAGCTGTGCCCTGAAGCAGTTTGATTATATTCTAGCCTTTTGTTTCCAGTAGCAGCTTGGAATGGCAGGTGTGCAATTCCTTATTTTCAACAAGGAACATCAACTTCTTAAACAAAACAGGAAAACCTAACAGCAGTAAGATCACCTTGATCACTTCTAAGGCAGCAATACTTCAGTGCCTAAGCTTGCCATGGAATGCTAGAAGCATGAAGCAGTGGATTTAGCTAAACTACAGGTTCTCTCACACTATAAATAAGTTTCAAGTTATTTAGAGCTTAACATTTTTAAATCTTGTGATCACTTTTCTTTAGTCTAAAGCTTCTACAGCAGCTTAGTAACTGACTAGACAGTTAAAGTCCACCAAAATAAAAATTATGCACATTAATCTGTGATTTAATACAAAAGTCATGGATCATTTATGTTAACAGTGCATTGAAAATAAGCATGCAGTCTTGGATGTTCTATTTAATTCCATTATTGTTTCATTGTGGCTTTTTCAGTGTTGAACAGGGTACTATTTTCATCCTCTGAGACAAGTTAGGGGAAAATAAAATATGCATTGGCATTTAAAATGCAATTAATGTAAGTAACTCCACTACAAAAAAACCCACCACCCAACCATTCTTATATACACAGACTGTACTTTAGCTTGCTAAGTCATGATGATTTAAACAAACTGTTCAAAACTGAACACATGCCTGAATGGTTTATGTATTTACTGGTGGAGTAGGCTATCTGACTACACAAAGGTAAATATTAATCAGGGACTGAAGCCAGGAAAGTGAAAAAAACTCTCACATATCCAAACTGCAAAACATATTTGCCTCATTACATACCATAGATGCCACTGTATCCTGGCAACTGATAACCTCCATCTCAATGGGCTGCTCTCCCACACTTTTGAATTTTTCCAGCACCTCATTCACTCCAAGCCACTTGCAATCCACACCACCAACTGAAACTATGTAGTCACCTTCTTTTAGGCCCATCGACTGTCAAAAAATTTTGCACAAAAATATTTTATTATCTAGAATTATAAAGATGCGTAAAATGTTTTGTTGTGCAGTATCTGCCCTAAAGGCATTTCCCTCTTAGATGCTATAAAACCATTGTCTAGCCAGACATGTGGAACAACAGTGTATACATAACACAGAAACATACACATTTTTTTCAAGTACACAAATTACCTGTTTGAGTTACCCATTGATAAATGTGATTCTAGCATAGCCAAATGTTGGCTCTCCTTATGTCCTTTTCACTTTTCTCCTTAAGTAAACGAAACCTAGTTTTTGCTACTCATTGTCCCCCATGAGATATTTTCTTCAGTTTTTACTTCTATTTCGTGAGTACTTTTATTTGTACTTCTGTGGTTGCTTCTGCCTTTCCTCTAGCTGAACTGTGCTCATCACTGCATGCTGCTTTATTCCCTTTGGTTTTTCCCCCAAAACGAACAACATATTAAAAGCCAACAATATTTCCAATTTCCCCTCTTTTTCATTGAGCACATGTTACCTTGCCTTCCCGTTGTGATCCTCATCCTTACTGTTGGTGCTACTCTCTAAAGCCTTTATGCCTTCTAACTTCCTGAATTAGATGGGGCATAACATTTGCTTTTATTATTTGGGACTTTTTATCTATTAAGTGTGAACAGAGGAAGAAATAAACTCTAGTTTAATGTGATGTCAGGGATATGGATACTCTGACATCTAAGGTGCATACAGGACTGAAAATGTGTTCAGATTATATGAACTGACTATACTGATGTATAGTAGAACTCAATAAATACTCTGTACACCAGTATGAACACGCTAAAGTTACATTTAAAATATTGTAATGCTAAGTCTGGAGACAAGTTGTTAATATTGCACCAGTGTACTTACTGCTGCAGAACAAACTGGATCAAGACAATAAATCTGTACTGGAGAACCTCCTTTAAGACTGAATCCGAACTCTCCTGCTTCATGGTGGATGCAAATGGTACGTGGAGCTGTCCATCTCTGCTTGGCTGAGAACACTGTCAGTGGGCCCTGGAGGTGACAGCAGCAGGCACATTATGGTTTACTGTCATTCGTAAGTAAGCATTTCTGTTTTTTTAAGTTATAATGCTTTGAGCTCATCTTCTGTAGGTTTTACTCAGGTTAACTTCCAGCTACTTCCATTGAAATGGAACAGTGAGATTTATCCTAGCAGTTTAAGATATCCCCTGAAGTGCTCAGCGCTACTTCATGACTGTTCAGGTGAACTGTCATCCCCAAACAGAGTGGGATGATAGAAGCTGCCAAGTTGTTCTGAGATTTCTGTTAAGGTGTGCAGAATCTGTTGGCTGCAGCAGGCTCTAAAGTCCTATATTAATCCATTTTGGAGAGGACAAATTAATTCATGAACCATTGCGTATTCTGATCCTAACCGCAGCTCCCAGTTCCCTTGGCCCACCAATACACACACAGAGCCATGTGAAAGACTGGCTTTGTAGCATGCAACTTTACACATTCTGCATGCCCATCTCGAAGTACTATATGTTTCTATCTGCCTTTAAGTGGTATCCATTGAAACTTCATGGGACTTTTATGAAGGTTATCAAGAATTAATGCTGTGCAAAGCCATATACAGATGGCACTTTTATTCTTTGCTAGTCTCAAGCTGACTTACAGCTCCAAAGCTAGGAGTGATCTCTCCAATAACTTCTGAAAAAAACCAGTTACTACGGGATCGTCTTTTCAGGCTAAAATACTCATGTCCCTTCCCTCACGTTTGGGTGGATATATACTTGCTAGCAAAATGACAGAGGTTGGTTGGCATTAGCATGTTACATACCAGCCTGTGAAAGAAGTCTTTAACTTTCACCTTGGAAAACTGAGGAGCAATTGTTTCTATTTTATGCTCGGTTTTAGCTAAAACAAAGAAAAAATAATTAATTTTCTCTCAATTATTAGTTGAAAGACATACAAACTTATTTTTCTTGCATTCCAAACTAGACAGAAATTTCTCACCAGGCTGTAGAAAAACCCATTTTTGTGGAAATTTGTAATACAGATATCTGAATCACCTTAAGAATATCTTCAGAGCTCACAGTATCAATACAGAAAACTTAAACAATCAATCCAAACAAAACTATGCTGATCTCCTCTCTAATTTATTTTTCTTTCAGAAATATTTAAAATCAGTGCTCATTCTTTTCTACTGCTTCCAAAGAGGAAAGAGTTGGATGAGCTGGACTAAGCTAGGAAGAACCAGTAGCAGTCAAACTGAGTTACCAACTTAGACCAGTATAAGAGTTGTGCTACAAGAACAAGTTATTAGTTTTCCCCCGTGCAATTTTAGCTTTTAAAGTTTTCCCATTTTTAATAGCTCACAAGATAGTCACCAAAAAAAGCTGAATTCTAAATAATCACCATTGATATCTACCCCAGAAAATGATGTGGCCAGAGACAAAACACTGTAAAGCACTTGTAACAAAATTCATTTCTCTGTGATTGAGGAAGTGTGCAAGGAATCTGAACTCAAATGTATGTAACTTGTACATTTTTTATGGATGCATATTATAGATGCATACATAGATATAAAATAAGGGCACATCCCCAGGAAGGCATATACATGTATGGTTAGATACCCTTTATTTCTAACTATGTACACTTACGAAGGATATCTGGAGCCTGGATTAGACTGAGAAAGTCATCTTCTGTCTCTTGCTGAGCGTATTTGAGAAGCGAGCGCTTATGTGCAGCTGTCAGAACCTCCTGAAGAACATCAATGTTTCGAAGCTTTTTGCACAGACCACAGACTCTGAGAGCTTCTTCATGGTAAACAATGGCTTTGCGTAAATGTGCTTTCCCTGAGAAGAATCAGAAACTGTTGGTTGTCATCCATAAACAATAAATAAAAGGTAATTTTCAAATTGTATCTAGCAGCTGTGTGAAACGGACAGTTACCTAATTGTTTTCTCTGAACTTTGTCCTTTAAAAAGGTGAGAACCATCAGTCCTTCAGGCATGTAGTCATACAACTGGGACAAGGCTTTCTCCTGCTGATCTTCATCATCACCAGACTGCACTAAAATAATTGATAAAGAACATTAACCATTACACATCTCTTGGTGCTCTGTTCTTTTAGGTGTATTGTTGTGTAGTTATTACTACCTTCTCTCCAAATGTAGTTAAATATTTTTACACAAATACTGGTGGGAATTTCAAGGTTTTAGGACTTTAATCAGTTTTATCATCTGCAATATGCAAGTAATACTTATATGCCAGAACCTACTGCCAAGAATTGAACAATTTAGTAGCATATAATGGATATAATATTTTTTATGTTTCCACACAAGTTAGTTTACTGAACTTTCACATTCTTCTGCAAAGAACAAAGAAGCATGGACTCATGTCTGAAGGGGAAAATGGCCACACATTAATATATGTTGAAACCCCAAAGTTCCTGGCTCCTAGTCTTATTCATAGACCAAATTATATCCGTTTAAGTATTTATTATTGTTATTTATATAAATATTTATATGTATGTTATTTATATGAATAAATGTATGATTCTTACATTCATGGTCACACAGAACAGTGGCAACGAAGTAATGCGCCAGAGCTTTATAATGGTCTGACTTTATTTGTGCCAGTTTAGACCAGGAATAGGGGATATTCTCTTTCACTGGTTCCTGATTCATTGCAGTGTTGACCAGCATGTAAACCTCTCCCACCTAAAATAAAGCACAGAATTGAAGTATGAAAATTTAACAATAGTTATTAGGAGCTCAAGTAAGGGATATTATATTCAGCCTTAAGATAATTTCATGTGCATCACATCAAAGGGCGGCGAGGAAGATAGTTAGAAAGGGTTGGAAATAAGTTTTGAGAAAATCTGAAATTCCATCTCTGATTTTTATCTGATAAGAAAAGTACATCAGTTTTGTACAAGAACGGATGGACTAAGCCTGTCAATCTACATGGTTTCAGAGCTCAGTAAAAACACCACATAAGAAACGTTTTTTAATTTACAAATACATCTCATTGGGTTAATTCAGCTGAGAAAAAGGGTGAAGCATATTACTTATACAGTAGGTTTGTGCTTCACTTCTGAAACTGCGGAGACATATCTAGCCTTGAGTTTGTGGGGTCTAGTTAAAACTGGGCTACTATCCTTTATGCAGAGGAAATAAGATAGCTTTTCAGGCAGTGAATGCTGCTTTACAGATAGGTCAGGGTAGCTTTACAGGGTTGGTAGGAAAGGCTTTGCTCATTTATCTAGCACGGAACCAATTATATATCTGCTGCTCTGAAACGGCTCAGAAAGTATATTCTTATCTTGTTGGCATAGCAAATTTTTGATGTCAACAATCTCAATCAAGTATGAACAACACTACCTTCTGGGGCACAGCCTGCCTCCTCATTTTTTAAGGCAAGTCCCAAGACAGCTCTACAACTACCAGCCTGACTCTGCTCATTAGCATCCTTCCCCCAGTTACCATTTAGTTTTTCTTTTGGACTTAAGCTTTTTAGGTTTGCATAACCTCCAGCTGCTGGAAAGTAAGACAGGTTGTGTTCAATACTTAACAGAGAACTACACAAACAACCCTGTCCTTTTGTGTGTTGTTCTGTGGACAAGGTCTGTATTGTTTGAAAGAGCAATATGATAAATAGCTTGTAAAAAAACCCAGCAAGTTAACGGCCCAAGTGTTCTAGCATGTTTCTATTAAACTTCATTAATTATAATTTTTTTCAGAAATCATAACAGTTCTAAAAGAATTATATTTAAATTGCAGCTATTCACATTTTAATCTTCTGAAAGGTTATGATTCTCATTGTAGCTTGTGAGCTGTCCCTTGTTAGTTCTGGTTTTCAGTAATGGTTGTTAACATTTAGGTTTAATAATTTCTGTTAATATTACTAGAGGCTGTAGCTAGTAACGCAGCACTGTAAACAGTTATTTTAAAGACTAAATGCTAAGTCCCATATTTTACCTTGGCAACTTCCTGTGTCATTTTCACTAGTGTGAAAAACTCATTGCGTATTCCAGGAAGACCAATCTGCTCAAAAACACACTCCTGAGCTTGTGCAAGCATCATTTTTACTAGTACGTTCAGCATAGCTGGGCTCATATCATAACTTGGTGTGTGAGTAAAGGTCTCCTTTAGGTAGCTTAGGACTCCTGAAATTACAAAATGGTTTTGTCAGCATTACAAAGAGAGAAACAAGTAAACTTAATTCTAGCATGTACCATAATAATTAAGATTGAAAGTGTACTTTCTAGTATTGCGCTACAGCCATGTGACGGGATTCCTAGTACACATGAAATTAAAAACTGACCTACAGGATTTGCTTTGCATTCCCATCAAACATCTCCAGGCACAGTTCTCAAAATTACAGTTCAGAGGAGCAACAGAAGTTGCAAATTTTAAGGGCAATACTTTCAGATTTGCTTATAACAGTTCTTGCAATTGACCATAAAGTTGTGCTGAATTGCGTGTGACTTGTATATGAATGGTAGGCTAGGGCTTATACATAGGACAAAACTGTAAGGAGGTGACAGTAGAACCCTTGGATGGAAGGAAAAAACCACAAACATATAAATTTAATTAATTATTAATCTCCTTTCCAGATGCTGCTAAGTGCATTGTGTATCCCAAGGAAAGCTCAGTTCCATCCCTGTAAGTAAACTAGAACAGTATATTTAATAGAGTAAAATTAGATTCTGCTCTAGACATTTGGTTCCACCAACATATTAATCATTTCTATAGTTTATCAAATTCAAAACAAACACTAACTGTAGTGCAAATATTAAGTAACAGTTTCACAGATAGAATCGTAATCTTCAGCATGCACGTCATCCAGCTGGTTTGGTGAGTTCTACTAGCCTCCTAATTGCTGATAATACTACAAAAGTGTAAGGATAAGACCTCTGCTTTTTAAATGTCCAAGCTTCTGTAATCTTCTTGTACTACATTCAGTTCTGGCCATGTTGTGCTGTGTTCTCCTACTACCAGTTTCTAAGATTTTTCATTTTCAGTGTTACACTTTCATATTTTAACTTACTAATATGCCCTTACACAAATTTGAATTATGGCCATCTCTGCCTTTTTGCACCAAAAAAAACAACCCCAAATTTGACAGGCACATCCCAAGTACTGATGGAGTGCCCTGCTGAAAGGGGGGGGGGAATTTTTTTTTTTTTATTCTCAATGTATTTACGCTTTATGCAGTAAGCGTATACACACAGAGAGCTTTGTTGGGGATAAACTGTGCAACATTTTCCATTCAGCACAGGGAAACGGTTCATACATGCTCTATATGACGTCTCTACCAACATAATGAACAGCGTTCCGGAGCCATGCACAGATACAATGAAATGCCTCCTGAGCACATTGCTTTGGGGCCTTGCAAAGGTACTGTGGTAGCAAATGATGCATTTCAATTTGTGAATTAATTCTGTTCTAGAATATGTTGAAGTGAAAAGCAGTGAATTTTTTTATTTGCACAATGGAAGGAGCAGCAGCAAAATGGAGAAATTTCTCAAGTACTGAAATTTCTTTTTGATGAAATACAAAGGTTGAAAAACAATTTAATAAATGCATTAAGAAATACTATCCATTTTTTTCGATAGCTGTGTATTCAAAAGAGGGGTTTTATGACAATCCAACTCTGTGGTCCACAGTTCGCAGCAAATAAAGCTACCCACACAGTGGAAACCAATAGCCACAGAATGTTAGTGCAGAATAAATCTTACAGTACATATTAATTACATAGGTCATGTCTTTAAGCGTTATGTGTAGCAGAGATTACATTTACAAAAAATTAGAAAATCTACTTGGAAAAAAACCAAAAGCTTCTACAACTTGTTAGCTCAAGGGATATGATTCCCTTTATTAGAATTTGTATTTTTCCTTGCTTGGGACAGAGATTATTTTGAACCTGTTTGCCTTTGGAATCTATGGAAAATATGTAGTCAACTTCCAGTAAATTGCAAATTTCACCAGAGAACACAGTAAGATTAATTTTTAAGAGACCATATAGAAAACTAGGTTTTAAGCCCTTTATCAACCCTTTAAATTGTTTCTTGTACAGATTTTACACCAATGTAATATTACTGAGGTAAAAGCAGCTATGTTGGTCAAACAAAAATGAACAATGAAGCACGTTAGAGCTATTACTTGGACCTTTGAACTGCAGTTCATTAATCGTTAACCACAGTATTCACTGTCTTTATCTGCATGTTCAGACTACAGCTTCAGGTTTTGAATTAAAGCTTTATCTCAGCTCTTCACTAGGCTTCTTGAATTTCTCTATTCCTCCTTTTTTGTTAACAAAGTCAGTGGGAAATGCAGAAACCTGCAGGATGTCAGGATGAGATGAGGAACATTTGCATAAAGACCTTCCCAATATTTTAAAATTTGTACCTGCAGCTCTCTGAAAAGCATCAACAGCATTTTCAAGTCCGGCCTGGGTCTGACGATTGCATCTTGTTCCAATCTGGGTGTAGAGGGCTCCGATGTTGAATAAAATGCTAGCTTTTTCAAGCAACAGAGTTTGCTGACACACTGGGACGCCTGTGAAGGAATCATACCTTGGGAAACAAGTATTAGAAGAAGTGTTAAAATTAGCAGAGTCCCTTGAAACAAGAGATATTTTCATTCCGTTTTTCCAAGAGAGCAGTGAAATTCTTAATAATTGTTCTACTACAGTGAAAATGAAGGTGAATAGAAATACCATTATGTACTGCGAGGACAATCCAGATGCTGCAAGCCAGAGAACAGCTTTATTTGAGGCTTAGCTTTCAGCAGGTTTTAAAGCAGTGCCTCCATAAGCACATTATATCTAAATCAAAAGTGCCTATAAAACATCACAGAGGCTGAGAGTATACTGGGGAGGTACCCATATGTGCTGCTATGTTCTTGTACTTATATGTTGCCAAAGATTAACTACTGGCATAGTCAGATCATCTATAACTTGTATTTTAAAGTTTTTATTTGCAGTTATGACTAGAAATTTAACAGTTCCTCTTGGCTGCATGGTAGTCATCATAAAAATAAAAATTCTCAGTTCAGGGTCAAACTTTGCTCACAGATGTAGTACGCACTCCACTATAATAAATTAAGTTGCTCCTCCTGTCTTCTGGCCCAAATGGTCTTAACAAATTGAAGGTGAGAAATGAAGGTCTGCACCATTCCCCATCTGCTTTATGCACCAAGGTTCAGAGTCCAGGAAACATCTGCAGTCCAAAATGAAGATTATTTTCTCTTTTTCCCTTGTGCTAACCTGTAGCCTAAATAATAATCTAGCCAATGGTTTCACTCTAAGCATGAAAGGGATGTACCGTATTCAGGATTACTCTTCACACTAAAAAAAAACCCCAAAAACTTACAACACACTGCAGGGAGTTGGGGGGGGGAGAAACACTGATATGCTTTCAATTAAAGAGAAGACAGTTAATGATTAGCAGTGTTCTGAAAAAAGAGGCAAAAGACAAACACAAACTACACACTTACCACGTAAATAAAACTCCCATGTGCCTGCTGGGTGGGAAAAATCTGTTTTCTACATAACCAAGTTGAAGGAAATAGCTTATCAGCATCTCAGTGCCAGCTTCATCTCGGCTAGGAGTGCGGCAGGCCTTAAAATACAATAGATTAAAGTGTATTCTGTTGAGTTATAGGATGAATAGTGAAACTCCAAGGATAAAGCTCTATTTCCTTTAGACTTCTACATATCACAGAAATGTGTGGAATCTGAGAACAGTAAGCTTAAGGCAATATGGATGCATTCCAAGAGTTTTTCAGCTGCTCAGAAGTAGCACATAAACTTCAAGGAAGCAAAAAGGATCTGTTTGGCAAGTCTCAGAGTTAATTTAAAAAAAGATTGTAGATATTTCATGAAAGCCACAAAGAAAGTTTGTTTCTAGTACAATACAGGAAACAAAAAATAGTTAGAAATAACCACCATTCTACTACAATATTTTGCCTGAATAATTCACTTCAACACTCTTCCTGCTAAATTTAAAATACTTTAAAGTAAAAAAAGTAGATAAGACAAATCTTATATTTACAAAGTTGTGTGAATAGCTCAATTGCTTTGTATAACTTCATCCTTTTCTTCACTTGTTCTTTACTCAGATTGTAAAGCTCTTGGACAATGGAGATTCATGTTCCATATGCCAGAAATTAAGTCAGTAAGAATATGGTAAGTCATAAGTAATAGTGGCATATTCTTATTCCATACAAATGTTACTATTTACAACTGTAAATTAAAAGACCTCATGGTATGCCACACTTGAACTTACTTGTCTCAGATCCATAAGATCTGCTATTTCATCTTCATACTCAGAACTGTCTTCACTATAATGTTCCAGAATAAAATCCTGAAAAAAAAGTTAAAAAAATTGGAATATCTGAAATTAACTTAAACTTTTTTTCTGCAGTTACAAACAGTAAAAAAATGATTCAGTTGTGATTTGCATGGTGTTTACTCCCTTCCAGTCAATAGTACAGTACCATACAGCAATGAGACTACAAAAAGATAATAGACTAATGATTTGATATCTGAGACAAGAAACTTCAGGCTGATGTAAAGGAGCCAAACACCTATTACATCAACTCCATTGGATTTTAGAAAAACAACACTTAGTCGTTCTGAAAGGGACAAGTGAACCCTATTAGCTAAAATAACTAGAGAATCAAGTGACCATAAAAACTTGTTAACAGAAATAGACTGCCAAATTCTTGTCAGCTAAGCAATTCTGCTTAAATTAACAAGGCTGCAATGGCATAAAGTGGTACCATAATCTGACCATGGAGATTAACCAACAGAAGTAAAAGCAGAGACAAATGATACAGTGATATAAGATGGTTTATTGTGAGACAAAAATCTACATTGCACAGTACAGTCTAAAAAATGTGCCTCAAATAGCCAGCACAGTATACTAGCCAACAAACAAGCAGTGTTAATGCTGCAACACTGCTTCCCAACTGAGCTACCTTGGTTAGTGCAAGTTGGAGTATCACTGCATTATGCTGAGCAAAACCTTCATTACTACTTCCTTTGACAGTTACAGTAGTAATCAATAGTCTTATTGGAAGCAAAAGCTGTAGAAGAAATTTTTATTCTGTTTGGTTTAACTCCACTGTCTCCAAAGTGAGACTTCTTATAACATCTTGTGACTCCTTTCCTAGTTAGATATGAGCAACGACCCAAATAATTGGTGGTTAATTTTTAACACATTGTGATCTCAGTTTCAGGGCAAATAAAACAAAAATAATTTGTACATAAATTACTCCTGCTTCTTTAAACAAATCTGAAATGCAAATTATTTATGTTAACCATTATGAAATTTACCTTGAGGGGGACTGTAAAGTCTACTTCTTTGGTTTCCTTCAGGCCAAGAGGTACCAAGGGAATGCTGAAAGTCTCTCTATGGAAAAAGGCAAAAAGATTCAGAAATAATTGGGGGTTTGTTTGTCTGTTGGTAAGATAATTCCTTTTGTTTGATTTGATAACAGGAAGTTTGTATGCTAATAGGTGTTCAGGCAAAAGGCACATAGTTTATGAGAGTCCCTTCATGTCCAAGAAAGTCTGCTTAATGGCCTGTGACTCCTCAAGAAGAGGATAAAGCTACTTGCCTGCATATTTTTTTTTCATTTGAGCCTATTTTTCCTTCAAGGAAAAAAAAAAGGAGACTCTCAAAAGGCTGGCTTACTGCAATCTAGCTCAACCTTTACACACCTGCACAAGTTATATGGACAGAAAACAGCTCCACAACTGCTAGGAGACCTGCCACGGTAAGAGCTGTAATAATTATCAATAGTTATCATCAGTATTTCACAGGCCACCAAATGGTTTCATATGTGGAAGTGATGTGTGTCTAAAACTAAGTTTCTAGACAGTGCTAGGTGTTAACCTCTAAACAAGTCAACCTCTAAAATATCAAAGGGCAATAAGGATAAGAACTAATACTAAAAAAAAATCTGATCCTCAAGAGAATACACAACTGTATTATGGACTTGAACCTGGAACATATTAGTAAACAACTCTTCTGGTTTGACCCAATGGAGTACTCCATCCTATACACATCATGCTCAAAATAAAGGTGAGGGAACACAAAGGTTGCTCCCTCTCTCTTTATGGGCAGGGCACTAATAGGCTTTAAGGACCCTAAGCAGCCTCACCTGGTGCTTCTGCCCACACCCATGGCCCAGGAGCCTGTTTAAACCCAGCATGGGGCTACTACTGGGGTCCTAGTGATATTGTAGGATGCTATTTTCCAGCTCTACCCAGGTCCATCCAACTCCTTGCTTAAGCATCTGAGGAGGACTCTACCTGATTATTCTACTTTTGATCCTGAATCCAGCTCCTGCCTGCTGCTGAGTACAGTCTGGGACTTCCCTGGGGCCTGTCCTGCAGCATCCAGGTGATGTATTTGTCATTGGTAGGGGGAGCTCAATATGGGTTTTGTGTATATTTGTATATATTTCATTGGGGGCTTTTTCCCATTATTATAATACATGATTATTGTAGTTAGATTAAAGCTGTTTTAACTTTTCCAACCCATAAGTCTCTTTCCCTTTTCTCCTTCCCCCCCATTTTGGGAAGGGAAGGAGTTAATAAAGAGCACCTGTCCTTCCTTTAATAGCCAGCCCAGCTTTAAACTGTGACAACAACACTAGCTAATAAGACTATTACGAATTAAAGAGCACTACTTATCCCTCAAAAGTTACATATATTGCTCTTCCACTAAGTATATTACCCAAACATAAAAAAGAAAGACCAGAATTGCTTCCAGATACATAGTTTATTGAGCAGGTTTAACAGATTAGTATCAGGTAATTACAAGGTTTACCTGATACTTTCCTTTTTCCTGAAAACAAATGATTGACTAAACATTGTTTAGAGCGCTCCATTAAAAACTCCAAAATCCCACAGGTGTGATTAATTTATGGTCTTATCAGCAAAGCCAGCAAAATCACTCTCTTACTGGTGAAAATTCCATCTTGGGAAAGTAGGAGTAGGAATGCAGCTTCCTCAGTAGAGGAAGAGTCCTTAAACTGGTTGGCATGATCCAGAAAGTGGCTCTGCTAGCTTGAAAAGAACTTCCAGGATACAAAGCCAAAACACCACTGCAGGTAGTGCAAATGATCCAATTTCTGATGAGGCTTTTAGAAGAAACCATAACACTTTTGAACAGATTATATCAATACTTTCCCCCCAAAATGGAGACATATGCAAAAGAAATCTTTACTGATTTAATGAATTCTAGTACCACCCACGGTCCCTGTAGACATCAGCATTTGTCATTCAAAGGGACTGAATTTCTATTTTTTAAGTTTCTAAAGTGTCACACCCATGGAGTCAACATCATGGGGGCATTGAACAGTTAGCGAGGTGATCCGAGACTTCCAGAGCTCAGCATAAATAGAGTCACGCTTCTCAATCCAGCTGAGATGTGTGCAAGTACTGGGAAGGCCAACCCTTCAGACTGGTGTAACACAATACAGTGTAACCCAGTAATGTGGGTGTGACCTCATGTTGATGACTATGTGCACAATAGATTCAGAGAGCAACTATTAATAGCTATTCACTATTAAAAGCTGGAGAGCAGTTACAGAGGGAGTGGATTATTTGAGCTGATGAACATAAAAAGCGTTTAGAGCTTAGAATTCACAGCATCAGAAAGGTAACTGTTCAAAACAGATTGAAGGAGGAGGATCAGGAGAGAATAAAAAGCATACTACAGTCCAGCCACAAGGCTTCTACCTGCCTTGGGGCCTGACCTACTGCTCACCCTTTATTAAGCACCAAAATATTTCAAATATTCTTTAGCTAGAAGAAGGAATAGTACTGCTGGAGTCTTGCTCTCATTTCCACAGCCATAACTTTCATACCTGTCTTCATAGATGCATGTAAGCATAGAGCAGTAAAATCTTGAACAAAAAAACATTTTTGCATCAGATAGTTGTCAAAGTTTGCCATGGGGATGAAGGGCAGGAACTTGTGCTTAACTTTCTTTTTGACAATAATGAAATATAGATACTTTGCATCAGGTCAGCATTCAGTTGAAAGATACCCCACAGGAAATGTGCTTAGTCTCTCTATGTTAAGAATTCCTTGTAGTCCACCTGGAAGTTAATGCCTAACTGAGAATAGTTCTAGGAGAGACCCAAAATTATACCCTGCTCATATGAAGCACTTCAATTTGTGTCTTAAGCTGCTAATGTTAATCAAATAGTAAACATTTCCTTTGAGGAGCAACAAGACATCTGATACAGAAATCACTGCAGTATTCAGGCAAAGAATAATATTTAACTTTGAAGTTTTACCTTTGAGGAATCCTCTGCAATTTGAAGTTTAGTGTGTTCTTTAAAGTTGGACAGATAACTTGGAAAAATTCCAACTTCATCTACTAAAAACTTCTCTGTTTTAACCAGCTAATTTATGGATTTCTGTTGCTGAAGTAAGCACCTTAAAGATTGCCTCAAGTCTGCTTTGATCTCCAAATCAGTGTTGTACTTCTGTTCTCTAGCTAAAGAGAGGACTGTTATATGCACTGCATTTGCAAATATATTATATCACCAGGTTTGCTCACTCCAGAATGCACTGAACCAATTAGCCATTCTAGTACTGAAACTTCTGCTAGGTGCCATGTGTCTCCCCATATAGTGCCAAGAGCTTTCAATTCTCGCAATACCCTCCTCCACAAAGGAACTCCCTATCTAAGGATTAGTGGTCCATACCTTTCCCAAGTGAAAGACAAATATGCAGACTAACCCTTAGTCAACAAATATACCATCAAGTATGTTCTCTTCCTATCAAGCTCTCTGTTCTTTCACCTAATTATTGTCTAGCATTCACATTCACCTAGAAACAATTGTTTCCAAGGGTAAACATAAGATCAGTTAATAATTTAGTAACTTAGCTTTATACTTACTCTGTATTTTGATAAACTTCTACTGAGATATTTAGTCCTTCCAATTCCTCCTTTAAGATCTGCAGGTCTGAGTTTACGAAACTCAGTTCCAGTAGTACTTGTTCTCGTACTTTGTTGTTGGTGGTTGCTCTGCAGAAAGAAAGAGACATATAATATTTTTATTGCTGAGAGAAAGGCTTTGTACGTAAGCTTAGTTCACCTCCTTGCTAGCATTCTCAGCATTTTTAAGATTTTTTTAATCTCTGTAAGAGATGATACAAGACCTCATGTTTCAGATTTTGTTAGGTTTTTCTGTCAAGAGAGCGCCTGGGATAGTTTCTAGATAATACACAGACACATAGAAGGTTTGCTATGTGCTGAACTTTTTTGTGTGATAAAGGATTAGGCGTATTTTTGGATACATTGATCAACAAAACTAAAGCATCTTTAACTGAATCACTGTACTATTTTCAGATTATGTGATCTTTTCCCAGAAGAAGATATGAGAGTGGAGGTCGGGGAAGTCAGGAGATATTTTTTGAAGAGAGAATTCCCCACTTTATAAATGGAATAATGATCTGTTGAGACTTCTGATCTTAACAATAAAACAACTTGCCCATAAAACTGTTAGTATAGAGTGTTTTTAACCAAATACACAGGTAGAAAGATATTTCTTTTTAACACAGTATAATTTTCTCTATAATTTTATTTTGTCAGATGCAAATATTTTTTTGTTTGTTTCCTTTGCCATTATATATTTACATGGCAACATTGTGTGCTATAGCAGTTCAGTAGATGCTGGGATTTAGCCCCTCAGAGCATTTCCGTGGGATTTCTTATTTGTGTATTACAGGATATTAAATCGCTATTTCTAACCTGATTCTCCATACAGTATTACTGTTTCAAGAGACTTAAACTGTTATTTATAACCACAGATACGAGTTTAAGATAAAAGGCCTTGATCCATATCCAGGCTTAAGATATTGTACCCCTATATTAAAGAGTCCAAATCATTAGACAATAATAAACTTTGTTTGCAGCATTTTGCATTTACCTTTATTTTAAGATAAAATTCATCTTAATAAATATTTATGAACAACGTTCTCATACATCTAGGCTCCACTCAAAACAATTCTCCAGCTTTATGGAGCACATTGGTGAAGAACTAGTTATTCCAAGGCTAAAATTCTAAATTTGTACTTCATGTTATAAATATGCATTACCTGTGAATTTTCTATGCTGTAGTTTATTGAATACCTAAGATTACTTAAATTAAGCAATGTTAACATCTGATGCCCGCATATGTCAAATTGGACACAAATATAGGCTGGAGTGGATCTTCCTTGATAAAGGCAGCACTGCATAGATAACCGGGCGACCTTTGATGCTAGCAGCAATTTAATCACATTGTTATTAAGGCTCTGTGTTTGGTCTAGCTTACTGTCCTCCACAGAGGAAACACCAATGTTCCATCCAGGTGAACTTCTCTAATACGGCTATATTGCTCTCAACATCCATGCCAATTTAGAGTTAATTTGATTACCTTTTCATGTTTTAGCACTGTAGACATACTTTGTAATGACAAGCAGCAAAAGACAGCAACGGGGCAATGTGATATCCTTGAGATCCACATAAGTCTACTCTGAATTGAGTTTTAACTCAGAATTTCCAGAACAAAAGACAACAAAAAAGGAGAGGGTGACTTTCAAAACTTCTAAAACCACAAGTCTTTGCACTATATGCATCATTTGTTTCAAGCTCAACGTTTACTTTCAGCCAAAAGTAAAGAAACCTGCATTTCCAGTTTTTTCTCAAGTGCTATTGCAGGAAGTTCCTTGTGGACAGCAGTTGGTTTGCTTCTTTTAGAACTTGATGAAATGCAAATAGAATCTGAAAACATAATGCTTGCTTATTTATGTTTGTCTTTAGGAGACTGTAAATACGTCCAGTCATGTGAACTATCTAGTGGTCAGGTTACTTTTAAAATTGATTCTTTCAAAGAACTAGCAAGTTTTAATAGTCTAACAGGTGTAAATTAATTTTAGATTTTTAGTAACTTAGAAATAAGTCTGATCCTCTACTCTTCAAACAGGCTTAGTTCCCACTCTTGTCAATAGCAACTTCAGTTAATATTGGTATCAGGAGCCAAACTTTAGGACGTTGTTAGGTTGAATGTTAGAGTGTTCACATGAGATACTACTCATCTCTTTAGCCTTTCCCAAGCACTCCTGAGTTGGCATGCAGAAACACCTACTGAATGAACAACAGTGTTTGGTTTCAAAAGCAGATACAAGAATTTTACTATGTGTACAAAACATAGCAAAAAGACTCTTAAGTCTTACTCCTTAAGTCAGTTACCAGAAAACGAAGCAAAATTAAGCCAATCACAGAGGTTAAAACTACATAAGCTTCGGCCCTATCACCTCTCTTGCCAAGAGTGGAGATAAAAGCAGGTGACAGGCAAAGGGCAACCTATCAGTTAATGGCAAGTTTAAAAGTGAATTTATCCAAGCATTATCACTTCTCTAAAGGAAGTGTATTGACTAGATTTTTTGTTCTTGGAGACCCATTGTTGCTCCAGTTGCAGAGATACAGACACTATAGGAGACAATTGCAGATGAGTATTGGGGAAATTTTCAGTTCTTCTGCGTAACAGAGAGATGGATTGTTGAAAAGGTACAGGACTGTTTGCTAAGCAGTTAATCACAGGATGTTACAGCCTCAAGACAGAGTCAGCATCAGGCTATTCCTATGGGGACAGCCACATAAGAAACTGTCTTAAAATAAAATTTGGTGGACAAAATATAACAGATAAAGGGCAGAATCTCTTCCAGTTACCTCAGACTGTGGGAGAATTTGGTGGCAACTGTAACCCAGCTCAGATTAGATGTGTACTACCCTGCTACTCCTATATCACTACTACATGGAATAAATAAGGCAACTGATGGTCCTTTCCACTGTGGAGTACAGATCTAAAGGGTCTTCAAAAAACCAGCAGTATAGTGACAATACCTTTATTTGACTTAAAGTGTAAGAAGTACTCATTACAATATTCAGCAAGGTTCACTTGCCATTATCACTATCAATGAAGTTGATTAACAGAGCAAGGTAAGATAGTCTCACATTCAGTTCATTTGCTACAACATAGCAGCTTTGAAAGTGTACTTTATAGCAGGTAGTGACTCTATAGAGCTACAGCATTAAAAAAAATTCAGGGAGATTTACAAAGCATCCAGCAGTAATTTATGCAGCATGCTAGAGGAGCAGTTGGGCAGACTGAGAAAAAGCAATAGCTAAGAGACTTAATTTTTTATTTTTTTTAAATGTTGCTCAGGGAGGAGAACTACGAAGTCATAACACATACCTTAAAAGATTTTCAGCACCAGCTCTCATTCTTACTGCTCTTAAAATCTGTTGGTTTAGGACAGCTCTTTGATTTTGCAGTTTGCTTCGGCCAGTCTCAGCAAGAGGATTACATCCCTGCAATTAAGGAAACAAAGGTTTTTTTGTTGCTGTTGGAAGAGACTGAGAAGGGAGTAACATGGAATTTGAATGAATTTTAATGGCATGGGTTCTGTATGAATACCAATTAACTACATTGACATTAATGATGACTGACTGTGTGTGTTTTCTCAAACTTGGTCATTAAAAGTGAAAGAGACACCATGGCCAAAGTATTTAACATTCAAATCCAGGCAGAAAATATTTGTTTTAAAGCTTATGTACATGTGTGAGCCAGTCTGTTCTCCCCTAAAAACCTTTTGAAGCTATTTTCTAATTACAATCAAACTTGACAGTGTTATTAAGTTTCTACAGGTTTCATAAAAACAATGTCTGGCAAGGCAGTAATCAAAGCTTCTGCTTAACCTTTGCAAAATACCAGAATTCCATAGTAGGTCAGATGCAGCCTTGAAATACAACTCTATCAAAAACAGGCTTTGGTAGCATCACTGCTTGCAGTTTTAAGAACCTTTCTAAGGATCTCTGCTCTTGTTCCTTCTGATACTCAGACCTTCAGTACAATGCCTGCCCCTTCTTCCTTAGATTCCTCTCTTTACATCTCAAACTTATTTTTGGCACAATACTGCACAGTTCTTCTTCACATGCAAGAAAAGCTCTTGGATCTTTAAGTCTACCCTGCTCTAACCCAACAGCACCATTGCATACTGCACCAAAAATGTGAAATATGAATAAGCTTTATAAGTTATTTCATATGTATATTTGCACAGCACCAGATGCAATGATTTATCCACCCGTTAGGTTTTCTTGTTACCTGTTGGCCAAACAAATATTTTATATTGTTAGCTCAGTATCAAGTAAGATGGGAAATGGAATAATATGAGATGATATAAGATAAAATGTGATATGGGATAATAGCGCTTGACAGGGTAAGATTATTATACCTTCAGATGCTCCTGTGTATGTGCATACCTTACATGAGCACAAGACTCAAAACTACTTCAACCTGTGTTTGAGCAGGACTGAGACATTGTATTCTGGTGAGCGTTGATAAGCCAAAACTGTTACAGATGAATAGGCCTGCATATCTGTTTTTTTCTCTCTTTGAGGGAAACACAATCTTAACACCTGTTTTAAATAGGTTAGAAGTTTCATTTCCATTTTTCTATTATTTACCCCTACCCTTTTTTAAAGTATCACATGTATTTGAATATTAATATTCATTTATAACCAACCAGCACATCCCTGCAGCCTTAACTACTGATTCTGAAGCAAGTAAGACCACTCTGTTTGAAGGCTCACCCTCAAATAAAGCATGTCCTTTTGAGTGGCCCTGCTGGGTATCATTACAAAGCTTATCAGAGTCCTACTGGATTGTGCATTACACAGGAAGGATGCTCAGATCTGTCTGATACAAGTCTTCCCTCAAGTAATCCAGCCACTAAATCACACTCTGTTTTGGACCTCTCCGTCTTAGTTTTGACTAGAAAAATTTGGTTTTGATATACCAGCATTTAAAAGTCTCCCAACAAGCTCTAATTATGAGTGGTCAGGCAATGACATACCAGCACAACAAAAGCAAGTATTTAAATAGAACATGAAGTTCTAATCATCTGTTTGAAGTTCAGTTCTTATTTGGGTTGGCAAGTGAAAGCAAATTGGCTTGACAATAGAGAAATGAGCTGATTGATCCAGATTATACTAGTTCAACTGAGAAAGCACATAGCCTAATACTGTTAATTTTAAATCCGTAGTTTGAAAAATTTGTAATAAATAGGTAAAATGACAGGAAACTTGTGCAAACATCTTCAGAAGTACCATTTGTCAGATAACTTCTAAAAACAGGCCACAGGAAATTACTCTTATTGCAGAAATGTTTCTGCATTGAAATACAAATTACAGCAGAAGCCCAAAACTTGGGTGCACAATACATACTGTCTTTGAGAAAGCACTGACAGCAAGCACAATACATGGAAGATTAACTTCTTCCTGGAGAGGACATGCACAGGTAGCAAACTCATCCATTCATCTCAGATTAAAAGCAGTCCTTTGACTCCCAAATACTTTATGCTTACACACAGAGACATAAGCAAGGCGCATTTCAAGGTACAACATGGTGTTGTATCTGCGAGTTGCTTTCTGCTCCTAGCCTGTTTTTCCTACTTTGCTTTTTGCTGACTGTGTTGTATAACCTTTCTCTGCTACTGGTATTCAAAGTCTTCTCTCCTTCCATTCTATCTGTGCCATTTTTCATTTGAACCTTGCCAATTATTTCCTCTTGCTTTTTGCATTCAGTTTGAATACTTGATTCTCATCTTGGTTCTGTCATCTCTATATCCCAGTATAGGTCTGTGATGCTTTCTTTCAACTTCTTTCTCAAACACTTAGTCCAATTGTCCTTCCTAAATGTGTCCTTGCCGTGCCCTTGTCTTCATTTTCTCTGTAAAGCTGCAACTTCCTTCCACAACTCCCTGCCCTTCCTGTGTGCCAAACAGGTTTCATGACATCATTCAAATACTACTTTACAGCTCTACTTCTAGAATTTTTTTCAGGAATATCAACTGCCAGATTCCCAAGCCCATGAAGCTCAGTAGAAGTGGTGTGTTTATTTCAGTGGACCTTTGATCAAGCTCCAGCCCAGAAATCAAACAAGCTCCCACTGAACCATGGGTGCAAAACTGCAATGATCTTAAACTCTGTGCAAAGAGAGAAAGTGGCAGAGATGTTTCCCTGCATTTCAGGACCAGCCATTAATCTCTGTATGAAGCTTTAATGCAAAAACAGCCCTGGGGCCTAAGAGGACAAGGCACCAACAGATTGAGGTATCACCTCCAGTGTGCCTTTAAGTGCTGTACTTTTGTCTCCTTGAGGAAAGGCTTCCTGTGGATAGGGGAGCATTTTGAGCATAGGCTCTCCTGATGCAGGCATACGCCTCCCATTTACTTCTCAAGGCTTATCAGGAACTCGTATTTTACCTTTTGGAAAACATTGCTTTTTACATCTCCTGCACAGGGGATGGGGACACTCAACTAGTTTGTGTTCATTTGCAGGCTTAAACTCTTTATTGCAATCAGGCTGACAGAAAACTGATGGGTAGAAGTCTGTAATAGAGGACAGTGAAAATAACCAATATCTACAAAAAAACATGGGAAATACACAATCTGGGGAAGATTCCCCCACTTGTGTAAAGCACAAATTTTGTGTACCAAGAAGTTATTTAGCAGATGGGTCGAAGAAAGTGGTTAATTTTGTTTTCTTCCATATAGAAGATCCCTTTCCCAGACAGCATTTGTACTGGGTTCACATGGACAATCTCAAGAATGCTAATGTTCAGTTCATTACAATATCTGGCAGCCAAACTTCCCAATGGTTTCCACACCTACTGTTTCATTTCTTGCCAACAGGATGCTAGATGCTTCATCTAATTACTGTTTATTTCTTTGCTGAGCCAAGACAACTTGGAGAATGAACTGGATTTTACCCTGGCTTATACGCTATCAGTAAAATTAAATAGCAACAAAAGAACAGTTGTTACTGACGAAGTTGCAAAAATGACCACGAATGCAATATGATTTAAACTTTCATTGCATACATTGCAGAGGGAAGACAAGTAAATTGAGTAACTCTGCTGTGAAAAATCTGAAATAGTAAACTCGGCTATCAGTTTTAGAGCCTTTTTTTCCCCTCAGGGCATAGCTTCATAAAGTTTAAAGTGCTTAAATATTATTATAACTAATACAAGCTTTTTCAAACCTGAAGTTCAGTTAGCTAGTTTCCTTATTTCATCCTGCTTGGTTGAATAGCATTTTTGAACTGCAGAATCAGGAAGCTGATATGTTTTTAATATATCATTATCAGAGGCAAGACTTGCACAAGAGTTATAGATTATGTACCTAGCCAGGTAACTAACATCTTGAAAGAAACAGACTGATACTAGACAAATAAACATGCAGCCTCTGCTGAATGGTGGCCTGAGCAGGGCCTGCATGTTTGATAGCAATGCTCTGACTAATTAAAGGGGTGTGCTGACAGATTCCAATGGGATTGCTGCTCATCTCTTGTTAGAAATAATACCTGATCTTAGGCGGCAGGATACCCCACTGGGTTTTATTTTTAAGTTTATAAACATTATCCCACACACACTTATTTGACAAACAGTTGTACTGTGAGCACCTGTGGGATCTCAGTGTAATGCTGTTTCTGTCAGACCAGGCACAGACAGCTTCACAGCAGGAGCTCAAGCAGAGCTAGAAAGTCACTGACTGTTCAGGACTCACGTGGGATTTTGGGGAGATTTTATTCTACAGATTACATGAGGGCAGAGACGGTGGCTAGCCAAGCCTGTAGTCAGGTACTCCGGGTTAATTATGGATAGACAGTATCTTGCCTCTGTACCAGGCACCAGTGCTTACCTCCCATCTGAAGGGGCCTTAAAATACCCCAAAGGAGCATAGGCAGTATCTTTGTGATTTTTTCCAAGTTTAGGCTCTAGGCCCTGAGAAATTACCTACCACAGAGGGAAGACAGCTGTCAAAAGTATGGGTCTCAAAGAAGCAGTTGTATTTAATTCGGATGCCAGGAAGTTCCTTCTTCAAGACAGAAGTATTTTTTAATATCAGAAATCCAGTTGTGATGGACACAAAAATCATGACTGTTTGCCAAACTATGAGTAATCACAGTAAGCATTTTAAATCAATATAAGTATGATTTATGAAGTAGTGGTTTGAACTTTTAAAGATGAGCCACACTCTGTCTGAAGGTGACACAGAGTTGAAACTGGGCGTGCCTTCTTACTTAAAATAAAACATTCCTTTCAAGCCAGTGCAACCTGTGCTGCTTGTCTAGCACAGTAGTGTACACAAATGGCATATCCTCCAGATACTTAAACGTGTATGTAATTTAATTTATGCACATAACTTATTTGGCTGTAATAGCAATTGTAGTAAACAGCATGATTCACAACAGTATCTCTAGAACTGATCCTAAGTCCTGCTAAATTATTATGTTTATTTCTTTTTCACTACTAAAAGTTTCTCTTTGCATGTTTCCACTAGTTCAATTTTGAAATTTTAGCTATATACTGCAAGTCTTTCAGTAGTAGAAGTTTTATCTGAGTTTAGGAAAAAAGACATGGAAGGGGGAGGGAAGAGGAAGATTTGGTCTTCCAAAGACTGGTCTACTTGTGCCAGAAACAAATATTTTACAGTTCTAAGTGCCTGGCCCCAAAGATTAATATAAAGTTTTATAACTAATTACTGTATTAAATTTCAAATATGCATTTTCTGTACGATATTTCATCTTGTCACACAGCTTACTAAGCAAAATGAAAATTAGTATTTCATCAGAAATGTCTGTCTCTTGACTAACCAAGTTTCAGATGATTCTTAGTTTCACATGAAGGCCTACTTTGTTTTACGTTTTATGAATTTGTACATAATGAGTGGATATTGCATGACGGGGGCATGAATCATCACAACGTTGTTTCTGTCCTGCCAGAGAAGTGGAAAGAGAACAAACAGGCACATAAATATTCCTGTGTCAATGCTAATCATGGTTGCCTGGCAACTAATGACTAAAACGAACCACATGAGCTAAACCCCAGTGGAAGCACAGGTGTAGCAGGTTGGTAAACTGACCCATTAACCACAGTTGGGGAGGAAGCCCTGCAGAAGAAACCTCAAAAGCTAAGGAGGGGAAGGAGAGAGAGTTAATTAGGGAAGTGCTGATTCACGAGCTGGTTACCATACCTATTATCGTTTTCAGCCTGGTGCTTCGTTTATGGAACTGCTTGTTTTCTGGTTTTAGCCTTTTCCCCTGACAAGGGGGACTGATATATACAGTCGTTCTTTCTGACTCATCAGCTTGGTCTATGTTATAAGTATCTAGCCTCACAGATGGAACCAAAGCTTTAAGAAAATAGAAAAGAAAATAAGCATATTCATTAAGCTAGCTGTCCTACTGCTCTGCCTCTATGTAGCACAGTGGACTGCTATCCTAAACAGTCAAATTGAAGACGGGATGCTTAGGGCTGTACCAGCAGATGCTTGGAGAGCCTACAGAAAGGGTAACCTTGGAAAATTAACTATGGCTTTTTCCCGTCAATTATTGCAACTTCCTGACTGATTAGGGAATTTGAAAAGTTACAGCCTGTGTAAAGTGTTACAAAGCAGTAAACCAACATGGGAAAGATATGGTAGAAATAACTTGCTAGGTAACTCTTCCTTGCTCTGCTCCTACCCACCCCAAAAAAAAAAAATAGAGCAGACATAGCCCTAACTAATACATTACCATGCAAGCATTAGATCCTGTGACTGGATGAGTACTACTTTATAAGTATCTTGAGTTCTGTATATTGATGTAGTTTGGGATATTTACTTTGTGAAAAATTACTGGTTAAGTGGTGTGCTGTAATGAAAAAAGAGAGCAGTTTCTCCCACAGGAATTTAAAAGTAACTGAAAAAAAAAAGAAAACAGGAAGAGGTCTTAGAGGCCAAGCAATCCACAGAACCATGGCAGGCTTAAAGAATAACTTCTACAGAGTTGGGAGAAGCATCTTGCATAAGCAAAGCATCACACAAGGACAGAGCTGCTTTAATTATTATCGGTCTGTTGAAAAGACCTTCCTGTCTAAATGTCTTGCTCTACTTTTAAAACAAATTGTTCTTTGCCCTTATCATTAGATTTGTCATGATTTCTGCTGACTACAAACTCTTTCATAGGGAAGAAAGACTGGCGGCAGAATTTGGATGGACACGCGGGATATGCATGGTTGATTCACAGACTGCTGCCAGTAATAGCGAAAGAATGTGGAACTCCACAAGGAGGAAGTCAGCACTTGAGGCTGATGGTCCAAGAGCACTTGCACCACCCAGGAGTACAGGTACAGTTTGCCCTGGCAATGTACCATGGAATATATTTAACCAAGCTATCCGCATGTGATGGTTAAGATAAACAAAACAGTAGAAGAACCAGTTTTCTGGTGTGTTATCTTCCCAGAAAGTAAAAAGTTCTAGATGGAAGCTCCATCTTCTTTTTGATGAAAAGTAAGGTGCTTCTTCCACTTTGCCATATCCTTTTCAGGACACCAGCAAGGACTTTTTATTGTTGTTGGTTTTGTTTTTAAAACTAAAATCCTTCTCATAAGTTTGGTTGCAGCTAATCAAATGGTTAAAGAAGGTTGTTTTGGAGGGGAGGTATAAGGGGAAGGGAACAGAGTTGCATATACCCTGTATGGCTACACAGGTAATTTCCTTAAAATTAGATATTAAAAAAATCAAACAAACAAAATGTGAGCCAGCTCAAAGCATCTTACAGGTTTAAGGAAAACTTAATTTTGCCTATATAAATATGGCAGGCCTTTGCCATGGGTAAAAAGGAGATAATGGACAGAGATGGGATATGGGAAAGAGGAAAAGGTCCCTATGGAGCAGCTCTGACGTCACTGGAAGGGAGTGGAGAGAGGGAATCTGAGAAATGGTGCAAGTGGACTGTGGGAGCTGCCACCCATCACATCTCAGACTCACCTGGCAGTGTCACAGCAAGCCTAACTTTCTAGTGCAGCAACAGAAGTCAAAGCAGGAAACAGGATTGTGCATCCGTTTCCCCATTTCTGGTAATGGCCCTTTACACAGAGCCAGTCATAGTTTTACAGGGCCTCCTCCCTACAGGACAAAAAGGCGTTAAACAAGAATTAAGTAAATAAGTTGTTTTACATATTGTATCTTGGGGATACTGAGGGTTGTTTTCTGGTATGCTGTATTCAAGACTTCAAAAAGCACAATATGCCAAAGGACACTATACAAACTTTGAGCATACTTCCCACAGTAATCCATTTATCAAAAGAAAACACCAAGAATCTAAAACAAATGGATATTGTATGAACTGCTTAGTTTTTCTCAATTATAAAATTTCATTGTGCGCAATATTCTTGCAATGTATAGAAGGCAACCTCATTGTGTAAATAGTGCTTGGAAACCCTTTTATGAGCAAGACTGATAGAAAGTAAGTGTTTTCACCTTGCTCCACAGCTTATAGAATAAAAGCATCAATTAAGTAATTGTCTTTTGATCTAAACACGAGGACTGGCCTTGGAAATGGATGTGATTCTGCACCAACAAAACTGGTAAACCAACCCTCAAATACTTTTGGAAAACAAAGTAGTGTAATTTTTTTTTTAAAAGGGAGGGGAAAGCGATACAAAGGAACTGGGGGGAGGTAGGCGTGGAAGACCCATGGACACAGAGGAACAGCTCAGTCACTAGTTTCAGTTACATGCAGTCAACCTAGCATACCATTCAGATGAACATGTAAGGCCTAGAGATGCTATGTCCAAAGCATCTCCTTGGCTTGCAGCTTGTATCTGTTCAAGATTCCAGGACAGGGATTGTTTTGGGTTTTGGTTGGTTGGGGGGTTTTTTCCCCTCCACCCTTCTCCTAGAACTACTGAAATGAAAGCTCCAACTATGTGTAACAAGGAATACTGGTTTCCTGCTTACATCTAACTTTTAGGGGCAGGCTTTCAGCATCTAGCCTGAACTGAAGTTTATAGCTTTAATAAGACATTTAGGAGCTGGATGAACCTTTCAAAGGTTTGAGTGAACAGAGGGAAGAATGTTCCATTGCAACACCAGCTCACCCAGATTTATTTAGTATCAGATTCATATCCATTTTCTACTGCTTTAAGACATAAGTAATTCAAAAGTGGGAAAGATGCTCATGTTAGGTATAAAATTGATATTACAGTATTTTCCTATATGAGAAAAACTTGATTCCTGTCCAGGATATGGGGTCTACACTGACCTAATGCTTCAGTGAACTTAACCCTAACATACAACAATTTAATTGAAAATAAACTCAATCCTTCAGCAAGTATGAGTGCAGAAGATACACTTTTCTTACAACTTATAAAGCACAACTTGGCTATTAAGCTTCAGTTAGTCCCCATGAGTAAAAACAAAACAGGTGGAAGACTTGATTTATCTAACTTAAGCTCATGAAAAGTCAACTTTTTTACTAACATGCCTCAAGGCATCCTTTGAGCACCCCATACTATAGAAAACATAGCTGTGAAAACTCTAAATAATTTCAGCTTTGCCACACTTCATAATTTCCTGCTATGGACTACTAAGAACGAAGTGATTACTCACCAAATACGATAGTAGGATTACTCAAATGAAGAAGCTGGACAAGATTTGGACAAAGCTTTGTTTCGATCTGTCTAGTTATTTATACGGCAGTACAGATTCCTTGCAGCACGGCTGGCACAGGTAAAAAACTTTGCTCTTTCAGCTGCAAGCAGTTCCTGGGCTAAAGGGCAATAGGTGACTACTGGGGGCAAAAACCAGACAGCCTGTAAAGAGGGCAACAGAGCAAAGCGTATGTGCCTCCCTACCGCGTACTCCAGGTGGTAGCTGATGTGCATCGGAGGGATATTTTTGTACATAGGTGAGCAGCAACCACCTGACGTATGAGGCTTTTTCTCTTCTCCTCCATAGAATAAAGAGTTTGTGGTCTCGGATCCAGAATCTACAGCGAAACCTCCGTGTGCCTACACCCCTATCTGAAGCCCATCAACAAAAGTTCCAGGCGCGGAGAACTTGCAAACAGCGAGGGAAGTCTGAATCAAAGCTTCCCGAAAACGGCACTTCCTGCCCTTTACCTCCGGTGAAGTTCACAGAAGCCCCCAGGGCCGCGTTACAGGCGATACTTAACTATAATTACTGTTGTGCAGAAAGAATTCAGATGCAGGTTATGGCATAAGCCGCCCACTCAGTCTGAAAAGTAATTAGGGCAGATGTTCATTAAAAACTTCCTAACGAGTCTGTTAACTTCACTGCCTGACTCTAGTAAACTTTCTTACAGGTACACAAGGCAATTTACTAGAGAGCGAGCGAGGCGACGCAGCGAGGAGCGAACAGGAGAAAAAAAAAAAAGGTGGAATTTCACTCACTTCGTCGAGGTATGAGTGCTCCTGTCCTGCAAGCGTGGACAGCGGCGGGGCGGGGCTGCGGCCGCCCAGGACCCCACGGAGC
>VZSC01047435.1:234479-250920 GCA_013398225.1 Steatornis caripensis
GCCGCCCCGGGCACCGGGCCCGCCCCCGCGCAGGCGGCGGCCCCCGCCTCCCTCACGTGACTCAGCCTTGTCCTGCGCGAGCCACCGTCGCGGCAAGATGGCGGCAGCGGAGTCCAGTGAGAGCGACGAGGAGGACTTGGTGAGCTACGGGACCGCGCTGCAGCCGCTGCAAGAGGGTAAGGGACCCCCAGGGAGCTTGCCGGTTCCTCCTCGGTACCTCCGTCACGCGTTGCGGCGGGCGCCGCGGAGTAGCGCGGGCTGGGAGGCAGCCCGGCGTGAGGCGCTGGTGCCGGGGTGTCCCAGAGGGCCCGCCCGGTTCGGTCCCGGGCAGCTCTGCACCTCCTTACGGCCTTCGCTCCTGGAATGCTGTGGCGTGTGGGCCCAGCATAGACCTGCCTCAGCCGCCTTCTGCTCTGTGGGCCGTGCTGGTCTGCAAGAGGGGTGCGGGCACCGGCCCTGGGCGAGGGGCCCTGGGGAAAAGCAGCCGGGGGACGGAAAGCAGGCTTCTCGAGGCAGGAGTGTATAAAGGTCTTAGCGCTACACCGGCTTTCTGGCATGCGGGTGTGGGCCTGGGGTACCCCAGAGTTTGGGCCAGCGCTGTTCTGGATGGAGCTGGGGGCCTGTCTTTCTTTCTGTCCTTTCCCCAAGTCTCAAAAAAAAAAAGAGGAGTTCAAATATAACAGCTCAAGCGTAAGTGGTTACTGTAATGTGAACATTGTACACTTACATTGCGGGGACAGACTCGGTATTGTCCAAAGACTTTTGTACGTCTGTGACTCCTAAGTCTGTGCCACTTAATAAAAATGCTTTTTAAAAGGGGCAAATGTCTATGTCAAACTCCATGGTTTTTGTGGGGTTTTTTTCAGTTTTGGAGACTTCTGATGTGGTATAGTTTTTCAAGACAATTACTAAAGTGATGAAGTACTGTCAGGGGTCTTGTGTACTTAACAACTAAAAGTGGCCTTTCATAGGGAAACAAAATGTTCTCAGAACTTGTTAGAGTTTAGGATTTCTATTTGAACATTTCATGCTTTAACATTGTACGTACATCAACAGTGTATACAAATATTTCAAGTAGACTGGGAATAAACGTAAACTACCGATGCTTTCCACTTAGGGTGGCTACTGTTTGATCCAGTTCTTAATTGCAAGGAAGAAATGGCGTCTGGAGCAAGTGGAGAGTCTGTTCTTTATGTTATGTTGTAATTTCGTTTCTGATTTATCTGATTGTAGGTGAACGAATTAAAAAGCCAGTTCCTCTTCAAGAACAGACTGTTAAAGATGCAAAAGGACGTTATCAGCGTTTCCATGGAGCATTTACTGGTGGTTTCTCTGCTGGTTACTTTAACACCGTTGGCACAAAGGAAGGTTAGATATTTTTCTCTCTTCTGGGAAGTGTTAATTGATTACCATAATTTAATATTAGTGAAGACAAGTTAACTGTCATTAAGCTTTTTTTGCCTGCTTTCCATTATACTGTAAATAGTTGAAACAGTATTGTTGACTATGTTTCGCCTTGAGTTTTTGGACTGCAGTTTTATGGATCCTTAAGGTGTGAGGCCGAAATGTTTGAATTGTTTTCAAATATTATGTTGCAGTTCACAGTACCTTACTTGGGTGTTTAATTTCTTTAAAGGATGGACTCCTTCAGCTTTTGTATCATCACGGCAAAAGAGAGCAGACAGAACCATTCTTGGACCAGAAGACTTCATGGATGAAGAGGTAAATTTAGAAAGGAATACAAATCTTTTGGAAGTAGTTGCCATGATAGCAGTTTTCTCAGGCAGTGAAATCTTGTAAAGAATGTAAATAGCAAAAATGGAAGTAACTTTAAAATTACTTTGTGTATACAGTGTTGTACTGCTAGGCCCTATGGGATGTTTCATAGATTCACTTAGGAAGCTCCTGTAATCTCAATATTAAAAAAAACGCGGAACTCAACCCTTTGACTTTCTTTCTGGGTTGGAAAATACAAATACTTCTGAAACTGTTTAAAATGTGACCATTCAAGTTATTGAAAAAGCAACTGTGTAAATGGCTTGAAAAATTTAGCCAATATGAGGGTCATATCCTGTTTTCTTTCCTTTGCCGTTATACTAAATAATTGTTTCAGGGAAACGCATTTTTAATCTAACTTTTTCCATTTTGTCTGCATTTTCCAGGATCTTAGTGAATTTGGGATAGCACCAAAAGATATTACAACCACAGATGATTTTGCATCCAAAGCTAAAGACAGAATAAAAGAGAAGGCTAAACAGATTGCAGGAGTAGTTGCTGCCATTCCAGGAACCACTGCATTTGATGATTTAATAGGACCATCGAAGTAAGTAAATTTTAAATAAAAGTTAACCAAACCATTAGTTTTACTTAGAAGTGTTGTATTACTTAGAAAAGTAATGTTTGACCATGGCAATCCATGAAAGACTGGAAGATCTGCAGTATTACACTTCCAGGGTGGCCATCACCTATATTTTTGTTTTTGTATGTGCAGACTTGTACCAGCTAAATATTTACAGTCTGGGGTGTAGTCGATACATTCAGATTTGATTTTGAAGTGGGGTATAAAAACATAATTTTGAATTATATGTATGTGTATTATTTCTCAAGAAATATTAAAACTGGTTTGAAGTAACTTTTTTTCTTTTGTTTTCTTCTTAGAATAACAGTTGGGGTTGAACTGTTACAAAAAATGGGCTGGAAAGAAGGACAAGGAATTGGACCACGAGTCAAAAGAAAGCCACGCAGGCAGAAACCTGGTGAGTTCAGTGAAGTTCCTGAACTCATTAATAGAAAGTTAGCATTCATGGACTGATTAGACAGTTCATTTTAAAGCCTCCTTTTATTTGGTCTGTTTCTTTAATCTTGGAGAAATTTAATATGATGCTATTATGTCTCTTACAGACCCTGCAGTGAAAGTATATGGTTGTGCATTACCACCTGGACTGTCTGAGGGTTCTGAGGTATTGAACAGGCAAAAGTTGTTTATTGACTTATGTAAGAATGTGTGCTAACACACTTTTAGAAAACTTCTTTAATATGTTTGAGCAGTATTTTAACATGCAGTTTCAAGTTTTGTTCAAAGTATTCATAAATATTTGTAATGCTTATTGTGAAAAAAGGTTTTACTGTAACTAAATTAATTCTTTTGCTACCTAAGCAGCTGTAGTTCATACATATTTTCATATATAATTTAGGAGATACAGACTTGCCTAGTCTCATGTTATCTACATGTTGTAAAAGCTCAACAGACATTTTTAGTCATATTTGCTGTTATATACTTTTATTTTGTACAAGGATGAACAGGATGAATACCAGCCAGAGAATGTGACATTTGCACCAAAAGATGTAATGCCTGTAGATTTGACTCCAAAAGAGAATGTCCATGGACTTGGCTATAAGGGTTTGGACCCTTCCCAAGCTTTGTTTGGTGTATCTGGAAGACAACACCTGAATCTTTTTGCAGGTGTTTCTGAAGACACAAGCAATTTACTTGGTGATCTGAGACACAGTAAAGGAAGAAAACTAGGTATTACCGGTCAGGTAAGGACGTTCTAAAATGCATTTTTTTATTAGCGCAGTAGAATCTAAATAAATTTCGATTTTTTAATTTTTTAATTTTTTTTTCTTCTGTGGAAGGCACCTAGCTATTGTAGGGTTATTGTAAGAAATCTTAAGTGTGATATGAGAACAGGATTTTTTTATTTGTTTTTTACTTAATATGAAGAGGTGGGAAAATCCTTAGAACTCTTAAGTGCCTTCGCTTACTGATATTGTTAGAGAACTGTAAAATACCTCACTCTGAATAGTTGGGTGGAGAAATTCTTGTGTTACTTTGATTAGAGAAAGTTGACAATATGTTCTTACTTTATGTTTTTTTGTCAGTTTCACTGAATCCTTTCAGTAATGTTGACTCTCTTAGCTAGAGAGGTTTTGCTTCCCTCCGTGGTATTTGTTGGTCTTACATAGAAGCACAGTCAATTGATGTTTCTGAGAAGTATACTTGTTTAATTTTCATGTCAACTGACATTGTTTCTCTTTTGAGGACTTAACCTGCTCTTAGTCAGATGGCAAATGTTACCTTGTGGAATTAGGCTATTGTCCTCATCCTGTACATACCAAACATGCTGTCCGTCCCTGCCAAGGGAGTGGAATATGTTTGCTTTTGTGTTCACTGAGGGATTTTTTTTTTCACTAGTTGATAGCACTTTTATTTGTGAAGCTGTACATTGGTCCCAGTATATATATGTATACTGGACATCTTATAGATGGATAGATACACATGTAGATGTGTTCTGACATGTAACTTAAAAGTACTATTTTTACACTTCTGAATTCTCATTATTTTTATTTAAAATATATTTTAGGCTTTTGGTGTAGGAGCTCTAGAGGAGGAAGACGATGATATTTATGCAACTGAAACACTGTCAAAATATGATACAGTTCTGAAAGATGAGGAACCTGGGGATGGCTTGTATGGCTGGACAGCACCTAAGCAGTATAAATCCAAAAAAAGTAAGAACTGTAGTTCTGTCTAAAGAGCTAGTGTAATTTGTATTTGGGGGAGAAAAATTATGACTTAAGTGTAGTCTCTATTTTCCAAATATTTTAGTTTTCAGTCTTCTAGCCCTAGTATCTGAAATGTCACTTAGTATTCCTTCTATATTGAAGTGTCCAGATCTGGAAATAATTTCCAAAGTCCTCCACTAATCCCAGTGTAGATTAAACCTCCAAATTATATTTTTAAAAGGACAATGTGTAATGCTTTGTGAGATACAGTGAAGATACTCCACTGAAGGAAACAAATGATTAAGAAGCATGGCTACAAAATACGACCCAATACTTGCAAAGTTTTTTTTTTTGTTTTAGTTATAATACTTGTGTGTTTCTAAATAACATTTGTAAATTTGATCTCTATGCTACTTTATTCTTAGTGCAACTTTTAAATGCATGAAATACTGTAGTGATTTCTGGAGTACCTGTTGATATTAGTTGTGCACAATTAATGGCACTCATGATGTTAGCTGTGCATAGTAGTGGTACTGTTGCTTCACTATTAGCCATGTTTATCTTACAGCAGTCTCTCTGGTAGTAGTTTTTTTGGCTGTATAATACTAATCCAGATCCAGAACCCTTAATTTTAAATGAAAGGCAGTGAAGGCAAACAACTACTGTTATGCTCCATAAAATATATTGCAAAGTGGAAAAATATTAATAAAAAAACCTTTTTGCCAAACATAGATGTTCTAAATATTGGCTGACTCTATGGTCATTTTGTAGGGTCTGAAAGAGAAGTTAAATATATAGGCAAAATCTTGGATGGTTTTTCCTTGGCATCAAAATCATCAACTCCAAGCAAGGTAAGCAGATATTAATATTTTTAAGTGTTATGTATTAAGAATAACAACAGGAGAGTGACGCGTTAGCTGTGTCGACTTTACTGTTGTGCAGTGCTTTCTACGTTCTTAGAAATGAAAGTTCTGGTCAGTAATAAAGACCGTTGAATGAGCAAAATTATAGCATTGGAGGCTATTCAATACAAACCTAGAATTTGTCAGACTACTAGATGAATTTAAACTTTGTCTATGTACTGGCTTTGAGCAAATGCCTTCTGCACTATCCACTGTTATTTGGCATAAAGTTGGAAGAATGGTTTGATTTAAATTTGAAATAAAAAATGTGCATCTTTTGCTTCTAGATCTTTCAGATGTAATGTTCATTTTCCAGTAGAAGTCAGGCTCCATGCTTCATCCACTTTACTATTTTGTGACAAGTTAATTTGTTAGCCCTGTTATTAGGTTTGCATCATTTATGCAACGTATTTACATAAATTAGAATGGCAATCAGAGTTGTGACATGGTGCTGTGTTGTGTGACATGATCCTCTTTCTAATGAAGAAAAAGGAAGAACATTTGCTTGGTATTTAGGGATAACAGGGATAACCTTTGAAGTAACAGCTTGATTGAAGAAAGTGGGGAAAAAGGATTTTGAAAGTCATTAAAATACAGTAAGCACAGAAGTACTCAATAGTCCAAATAATTAATTGTCATGTGCCTTTTGTTTTTAAAAACCATAGTTATTAAGCAATACCAAGAGCATTTTCTCAAATAAAAGCAATGCATATTAAGACTTCAATTTTGCTGTGGCTTGATGCACGTGTTCTCTTACTTTTTCATAATCATTACATATTAAGAATATAACACTTTTTTCCCAGAATTTGTATTATGATGCCACTTACTGACTGGGTCTAAAAGAATCAGTAGCTTGTAATATCTGTTTCTACTGCTAAGATGTAAATTGAGGAATTTTTACGTTGAGGTGACTTTTTCTGAAACACATTTGTAAGCGTTAAATACAAAGTTCTCTCTCTCTCATAGTGGATTTTTGTTTTGTTGTTCCCCTGCCAAGACTTATCCACCACCTGACCTGCCACGAAATTACAGACCAGTCCATTACTTTCGACCTGTGATAGCAGCTGGGAATGAAAACTACCGTTTACAGAAGGCATTGGAGGAATCAACTGGAAAACTTGAGAGTGATACTGCACAACAGAGTAGGCATGCTTTGAATGCGTCTCAGAGGAGGGAACGGCTAGGAGAGACTGGTCTAAAAGGTATTGATGATGTGACCACACCTTTGCTTGTGTTTCAGATCCCCTGTTTGTTTCTATGAGAGTAAAAATTTGGTCTAGCCTTGAACAATATTTTCCAATATATTAAATCTGGTTGGATTAGCTAGAATATGTTGTCATTGTTCAGTTTCATCTCAGCAGGTGAATTGTTGACATATTTGCCTGTACTTTCATTTACTTAAATCTTTTAAAGATGAAAAGTATGTGTGGGATTGTCTGTTTTGTTGTGTTGGGGGTTTTTTTGTGGCCTTATGAATTCAGAATGTAGTAGGCTGTCAGGTTTTTTTTTCCCCTTTAAAAGGAGATTTCACTGAAATACATGCAAATTCACTAGGAATGTAATTTGTAAATGTTATTTGCATTTGTTTCTACAATAATAAAGTTTACAAAGTAATACCTAAATATGTGGTACGTAGCACAAAGTATGCAATAGCGGCCAATTTTTTTATCTGTTATCTCTGCCATTATACTGTTTATTGACGCTTAAGAGCATTTTATCTATGCATAGTGCATAGATATACGCATAGTGGTAGGCTTTTTTCCTCCACTAAAGTGGCATAAATTGTAGTCATTCTTCATCTCTATCTCTTACTGCTTTTTTTGGTTTTAGGACCAGCTCCTTCTGTTTTGGAATATCTGTCCGAGAAAGACAGAGAAAGACTCAAAGAAGTGAAACAAGCATCTGAACAACAAATGAAAGCAAAAATGTTGCCTCAGCAGCCACAAAATAGCAGGTTCCAGCCAACCTCCCCAGATGATGCTTTCCACAAATGGCAAATGTTGTTGGGGGGGCAATTAGCAAATGCTGGTTCTAGTGACTTCAAACCTTTTGCAAGGAATCCAGAAAAACAAAAAAGATATGAAAGTTTTGTGAAAAGTCTTAAACAAGGAGAAAAAGGTAACTGAAGAGATTAATCCTGACACTTCAGTTTTTCTTTGAAAAAGTGTTTCTTGATTTTTCTTTTTTTCTCTCCCTCCACCCCCTGCCATTTTTCATCCTGTTGCATTTTGTATTCACTACCAGTTCTATTCCTGAATTCCACAGCATTCTCCGTCTACTTCTTTTTAGGGCCAATATTAAAGGAAATTTTTACTGATGTTTAGTTGTGTTGACTTCAGGAAAACTGCTCAGTAATTTAAGTCTCAGCAAGACTTAATTTTAGGCATTACATTTCATACTTTATGCTGTAGCAGAAGCAAAGTTCTCCAGGATGTTCTAATTAATTGCCTGTGTTTCTGGCTTTCCCTTCTTTCATTTGCCAAAGTAGACTTCAGCTTTGGCCACTACTACAAACTATACATGGAACAAGCATTTCATTTAGTTTGTTTCTCTTTGAGGAGTACAGATCCTATAAAGGCAGAAAGATTATCGGGTCACAGTAGAATGGCAATTTTTTGCCTTTTCCCACATAAGACAGGAAAAATCACAAGAAAACCCATACCCTGCACTTCCAGAGATAAGGACCCTAAAGTGAATCAAGTAGTTCACACTTGTCGAAACTTGTATTACATGTCCTTTGCATACTCAAACTGTCACGTTCTTCTCAGAAAAATTTGTGGCTGTAACATGATAGCATACATGCTCTTACTCAAACCCAAAAAGCCCCAACCCCTTCATCTGCTTTTTTAGTGTTGTTTCAGTCTCCTTCCATTTTGTTTAGGTTTTTGCTGTTAAATGATACCATGGTGTATCTTGCATTAAACCAGGTACTTACATGCCTTGTGGCGAGTTCCCCAGTACTGTGAGTTTTCTGTAAGGCATAAAAAGCTGAAATGTGATCTAGGGAGATCAGCAGCATCAGGTGAATCTAGATTGTCTTAAAACAAAAAAACCCCAAGGGTTAGTTTGTTTTTAATTTTTAAAGTACAAAGGGGCTATTGGGGAAGAAGAACAAGGGCACCAGCAAAGTTTTGCAGAGGAAAGGGTATAGCGTGAGGTAGAAAACCTGTTTTTGTTATTTTAGGATTTTTTTAAATAATCCTTTTCACTATATGATAAAAGATTTTCTGGTCAGCAGCCTCTTCTGGTTACCGCATTGGGACAGGCTACTTGAGCTTTAAATCCATAGTTTCTCCATTCGGGACTGGGTTTTTTCCTGTGTAAAATCAAGTACTGTCTTATGACTGTAAGTGCCTCCGTAGCCATAATGAAGAAAATGCAGAAATATTTAAATAACCTTAAAGATTAAGATAAGATTCTGTTTGTAAGAGTGTCTTTACTTGACTGGTGTTATTTCCTATTCCTTCTGGGAGCAAATGTAAACCCATTGCTTTAAACAGGGTCTGTATTGTTTACAAAAAGCTATGTCCAAGTTCTGTGTTTATCAGTGGGTGCTTTATGTACCAGAAAGCCCCTTGAAGTTACAAAGCCTGGACAGGCTTGCTCACTGGTTAGCTGCTTTGTTCTGTGTTTTAGTTACTTGATAAATCTTTCGATTATACTTTTTGTTTTAAATGCCTGTTAATACGTTAAATATTCTGAATATTCCTTAGAGGGCAGGGAGTAAGGAGTCAGCATCGCAAGTGAAATTCTTTAAAATGTCGATCTTGCATTTGGCAAATGCTATCATTCTTGCTTTCTTGGAAAACTACCTCCACTTGTCGAGGAATAACACAGTTGAGATTAATGCCGTCCTTAAACTAAATACTCATTAAATACTTGCAAGGATGTTCGTTTGTTTATCTTAGGTGTTGTTTGAAAAGCATCAGACCTCAGTAGACTGTAAACTCTCTGCTAAGCATTTCTCTCCTTATCTTACAGTAGATACATTGGAGCGTTATTTAGACCCAAGTATGACAGAATGGGAGCGAGGAAGAGAACAAGAGGAGTTCTTCCGTGCAGCAATGTTCTACAAATCCTCAAATTCAACACTGTCATCCAGGTTTACCCGGGCCAAATATGAAGATGATGTTGACAAAGTTGAAGTTCCTCGGGACCAAGAGGTATATGGTGTTTACGTTGGAGCTGCAGTTGCTGCCTTAACCCTAACTTTCAAAATTCTTTTTCTTTAAAACTCTTCTGTAGATACAATGCCAGTGTTTTGTTGCCTTTCTGTTTAGTGAACTTTTGAAAACACTGCATACAAAGCAGTGATTTGGTAAACTATACTTAAGTATTTGTTTCTGTCCTGTTCTTAAGTCTTATAACAGTAATAGTCAATTCAGTAAGTTGTTACTTATTTAGCAGCTATTAATTTTTGACCTTTTCAGAATGATCTTGATGATAAGGAAACTGCTGTGAAGATGAAGATGTTCGGCAAACTCACAAGAGACACGTTTGAATGGCATCCTGAAAAGCTGTTGTGTAAAAGGTTTAATGTTCCTGACCCGTATCCTGAGTAAGATGATCGACACTGATATTTTTAACACTTAGTGAAAATTCTGAGTTTTTCATATGCTTGTGGAAAACTTGGCTTGATGTTTTCTTTTTCTGTCATCGTAGATGTGATATAGAAGTGTCTAAAGTTTTTATTTGCCTCATTAAACATGGTGATTTCTGACAAAATAATACGCATTTTAAGGAGTACTGTAGGTGTTTCAGCTTGTTGTAGATAATTTGAGGCCTTTTCTGTGTTGAAAACAGTAATCAAAAAACATTTTTTTATTTCCTTCTAGTTCTTCCATTGTTGGCTTACCAAAAGTGAAACGAGACAAGTATTCTGTGTTTAATTTCTTAACTGTACCTGAGCCCACTACATCTGTAACCCAAGCAACAAAGGAAAAAATCCAACAGATTAACAGTCTCAACAGTAAGTTTGTTGTTACTTTATTCTTTTAGCTATAAATGAGATAATAATGTAGAAAAAGCATATCTTTGTCATGGAGAACTTATCCACCTGGTTTTTTTTAAATTAAAAACCCAACCAACCAAAGGAATTGAAAGTAAATTCAGTGACGTAAAAACTGAAGTCGGTTTTATTGTGCTAATTTCTTCTACCTAGAGCACCTTTATAGATCAGGTATTCATTAGAAAGATTTTTAAAATGTCAAACTGTACTGAAGAAGCAGGCTAATTTGAACTTAAGTAGGCCATGAAATGCAGGATGATTGGGAATGCAACTGATCTGAATGTTTGTGACATTTTTAGAACCAAAGAAACCTTCAAGATGGGATGTGTCAGATAAAGAGAAGGAGAAGAAAGATTCTATTAGTGAATTCATTAGTCTTGCTAGATCAAAAGCTGATGTTCAGCAGCAGCCACCAGTGCCAGCAACAGAAGAATGTGGACCTGGGCCGAGTGAAGCTCTTCCTACTGAGGTGCGTTTACAGCGGTGTTTGCACATAAAGGGGAATAGACGTAAACCTTCACAACCCTGAAGTAAGGTTGGATAATAAATGAATTTATTTAATACAGATCAGTTTGCAGAAGAGCCAGCTCAGGATAAGTGAAGACGTGAGATTTGTACTTTGAAGAATTTTGAGGTTATACCTCTGAGATGTAAAACATTACAGGATACAAGGACTGCAAGTATGACTATACTTGAAGTAGCAGCTCAAGAAAAGAAAAAATGTAGCTCAGCATTCTGGGAGGTAAATTCAGCCCTGTACGCCCACTTTGCTCACAGGCACAGAATGTATTTTTTTCTGCCTTGAATGAAGGAGGGTGCATACTTTGGGGAGAAAGGTGATGTTTTCCTTTTGCTTAAATTTAGTAGTGTATAATTAAAGTTTGAATTAACAAATTAGAATTTACAATATCTGAGGATCGATTTTCAACTGTCTTTTTAGCACAAATTGCACTACCCTTCACAGAGTTTTACTGTTCTGGACTACCAGTGCCTAGGATTGTATATTTCACAGCTATGGTGATATTTGAGTGTTTTGTAAATACATGTCAGTATGTCTGAAGTTACTGCTTATCAGAGAGACATTGTTAGTTTCTTTAGTGTTTAAATACAGGTTGTTATGATGTTGTTTTGCAGGTAGCTAATGAAGATAAGGATCAGGAAGAAGAAAGTAGACCATCCATGGACTTATTTAAGGCCATCTTTGTGAGTTCCTCAGATGAAAAATCATGTTCCTCTGAGGAAGAGAGTGAAGAAGAACAGCAACCGACTACTTCTGTAACAGATTCAGAAACCACCAAGCAAGTTGATCTACCAGACAGTTCTTCATCTAATGTACAAGGTAGTACTTAATGGATGTTCATTTTTTTAAGTACCTTGTAAAAGCTTCATGTATGAATCAAATACTCCAGGACTGCTAGGACAGTGCTGTGCTCTTACGAAGATTGTCTGGCATTGGTGGAGGTGGGCATGTAGAAAATGTGAATAATACAGCACTGAGTAAGGCCTTGCCTGTCACCGCATTACTTACGTTGCCATGTGTCTTGCATAGATTTTACAAGTAAACTGCCCTATGGAATATCCTTGTTAAACAGTGAGGGGGAACAAAACATCGAATGTTAAGGGTATTCTTCAATGAGAAATACAGGGAAACTTTTATACCTATGATAAATTGTAAGATAGATTGATAAATTCTGACTGTCCTGCAGTGGCTATTTGAAAAATTCAGAAATAAATAACTTGCGTTTCTTTGCAAATTAAATTCACTTTCCAAATACTGACATTTGAGTAAATACATAATGTTGAAATAATTTTACTAAGACATCAAAAGGTTGCATTTTATTTGTATTCTAGTTAAAAAAGTTACCAGAGTGTTTTATTCTGCTTCTTAGTAAAATTTCATAAGCAAGCTGTAAAAAGTGCTCATACTTTCAGGATGTCATTACATTACCAAAATGGACAATATACTTAGCTTACAATAGAAATACTTGGTCCACTTGCTGTCACAGTTCTGTGAACATGTAACTTTTAGTCTTTATTAGCTTTATACATCTTGTGGAGTCTTTTATTCATTCTAAGTAATGGAAAAGTAGTACTGTTTACTAAATGAAAGCAAACACATGCACTGATACCAATTTAATTAGTAAATGTATAGTGTAAAAGGTCAGTCTTGATGAAAAAGAAAAAAAAACCCAAACCAGTATGTTGACATGTTTCAGAATGTCAACAATCCAGTTGGCCAGAAAAAGTGTTACTTTATTTTCCTTTCCTTTTTTTTTTTAAAGAGAATGTGGCTGCTGCAACTGATCTAGGCATTTCTTTGTTGCCTACTTCAAAGCAGGAACTGGATGCAACAGAGGAATTCGGACCAAAGTTGCCTCCAGCTTTTTCTACTGGTACGTTCTGTAGACTTCTAGTGTGTAAATTCGGGATACTGAAGTTGTGTGTAAGATACATGATGTTTCTCTTAAAAAAACATTAGTGAATCGGCACTTCACCTCTTAAATGCCTGTGTTATGTCAAACCGGCATCAGCAAATGCTTTGTTACCATGCTACAGTCCACTAGCAAGAACCTTTTTTCCTGTGTACCAGTTTTGTTGTAGCTCTATAGAGGTAATGACTAAAAAAAAGTAGTGAAAATATAGGACCAGCCTTGCAATTTCTTTTAATAACAGATTGCAAAGGCATTTAACTACAGCAGGAAGGCTGCAGTTAGGAGTTGTAGACATTTCATTTCCCTTTGAAAACTTAAGGGTTGGGTTTTTTTTTAATTCTCCTATTAGATTAAAAGTAATACAGAATTTAATGATAAAATTGCCTTTTTTTTTGGTCTTTTTTTTTTTTGTTTCCATATTTGCTTTGCACTTTAGGCCCTACTTGGCAACAAGAACCAGTAGTGCCAGCAAGTTTTCCTGGACCTAGCAGGAAAGAAAAACATAGAAAGAACAGAGAGAAACACAAGACTAAGAGAGAACACAAACACAAAAAGGAAAAGGTATTTAATTAAAATAAACAGTTTATTGATTCTTTGATCTGCCAGTCAAAAATTTAAATTATTTATGCTAGGTTGTAGAAAATAGATACACTGGGAATAGAACTTAAGAACCAAGTTTCTCAAGTGTCTTTAAACCTGAACTTAAGAACAGAAAAATATCTAACTAGGATGCTGCTTTTTCCGTATATATACAATGTGACTACAGATAAAATATTGTGGATAGTTTAATGTTGTATGCTGTAGATGTCAGGCATATTCTGAGAACTGCATGTAATTAATGGCTTGCATACAAATTATAATGATGAAATTTCTATTTTAGTTGGGGTTGAGTGCTTGGGATGAAATGGGTGATTTGGCTATATATATTTTTTTTTTTAGATCAGCAAGTAGTGGAAAAGAGTCATTGTTAAGTGTTCTGTTTCAGTTACACTTGGAGTTTGCACAGAAATCAAATTTTTGCTGTGTTGCCTTTCAGAAAACCTCAAGTTTTTCACAATAAAATAAGGGATTACTTATTTTCTTTTTACAGAAAAAGAAACATAAGAAACAGAAAAACAAAGGAAAACACAAGAACAAAAAATCAGAAAAAGACAGCAGCTCAGACACTGCAGGTAGCAGTGACAGCCTTAGTGATGTAGATACTACAGGCTTGTCACCCAGAGAACTTCTAAGAAGGTAAACAGAAAGTTTCCTTAAACGCTTGCAAATTTTGCAGTGAATAACAAAAACCTCAATTTATGAGTTGTCATTCCAGTGAACCTATTTGCAGCAAATATGGATCAGTCAGTCTCTGAGAAGACTGCTCAGTTTTTATAATAAAATCAGGAAGGATTACAAATATTAGGCATCTTAAGCTAGAGGGTAATTAATTTTAGGATAGAAGCTTCTTAAGCTAAAGGGCACTAAATATACCACTCTGCTAATTAATGGAGGTTATAGTTAAAGATGACTGATATTTGGAATGGGAATTAAAAATTGAACAAGTGCAGGTGGTGATTCATATTTCCATTACTTTGTCTACTTCTCTTTACTTAGAAACATTGGAAGCAACATTGTCTGCTTCAGAATGTTTTGACTCTGCTTCAGTTTGTTTATAATTAGCAAAAGATCCAATTCAAATCGACCCATTGTGTCACGTTGATGCTTAATAATTCTGTGCTTGAGCACGGAGCGGTGAAGCAAGCAGAACAAAGCTTGAGTCATGTACATGTGTGCTAAATTTAGACTGTGCTGTTACATTTTTATAAACTTAGAGACTTGAACATAGTGCCAACAGAAATGTGAAAATAAGAAAAGGATTATTTGCAATTTCATTTTGCTCACACACTTGAAGTAAAGTACAAACAAAAGTAACAGTCTTCAGTTCAGATCATAGTCAACTTTAAGTGCATCCTGTGTGGAACAGTCACTGCGTTGGCTTCTATTTAGCATCTCTTATTAGCTGAAGAAGAGGTCTCAAGGTATTTGTTGAAATACCATATCCAGCTGGCTTAATGGCAAAATGATAGGGGTCTAGGTATTTCGTGGAATGGATGTATACCAATGGAAAGGCTGATGTTTGAAAGCACACTGTTCCTTTGGAACTGAGCTTGAGTTATGTATTGGTGTTTTCTTTTAGAAAACCAAACTGCTTCTTTGATTTCTAAATAGCTAAAATATGTGTTTATGCATTTTGTATAAAATAGTTAGACTTTTTTGTACAAGCAGTTTTGGAAGTCTTTGTATTTGCATGTCTCTCTTTACCTCACTGAGATGATATTTTTCTCTCACATAGCTCAGATCTCTCTCTTAAATTAAGGTTTAAGAAACTACTCGAGTAATTAAATGTTCTTAATGTTGCATGTTACTGTTGAGTTTGACCTCTTTCTTTTTCTTTCTTCCTTTTAGATTAAAACAACTTCAGTATTGAAGAGGTAGCTTGCTTTCTTCAGTGCTTTGTGACTTGATCTCAAATTTTTGGTCTCCTCCATGATGGTAGATCAATCATGTATACTTTGAAGCACTGTAGATACTGCATTCATATTGAATTTGTTTGAAAGTAAATGTTCTTATGTTTGTTTTGTGATGCTTCGTATGTTCAAAATGTATGGGTTATGGAATGTTGAAAAGACCCCTTTCTGAGCAGCATAATCTGAAATAACGCAGGCTCTGTTTTAATTAACATGAAACAAGATATTTTAATAAACTTAAGTATTAAAAATTATTTTTGTATGGTAAGTCATTGCCTAGGACCTCTAAAATGCTGGAGAGTAAGTTTCAGTCTGAATTAAGTTAGGGAGCTAAAAACTAAAGCAAGGTAAAATTTGTATTGGGTACAAGTATTTTTAATGAGTCCAGTGCAGAGTTTCAGATTGCGGTTTTGCAGTATCTGGCTGTACTTGGAGTTATTTTTACATCTCCAAATTGTACGTAGCATTTACCACAGCAGATCTAAAACAATAAACTGTCACTTTGGAAATTATTAAGGCTAATGTACTGAAAGATTAGTACTATAATTATAATCTGCTTTATTTTATGTAGTTTTAATGAAAACTGCTTATACCACTTTTGTTTCATACAGTACATTTAAAAAACAAGTGTCATCCTGTAGAATTATTTTAAATATAAACTATGAAATAATACTGAACTGCTTTAGAATGATCAGGCTGTTCGGATAGACCCACAGAACTTCTCTGTCCAGGTGACCAGGAAAACCGAAAGAATATTCCTGCTTTAAATGATGAACAAAAGCCTTGCACTGAAATTCTCTGTTGCAAATGGCAGTTCTCTGGGGCCTGATCTAATGTATTTTTCGGTGTCGACGGCGCTTAATGTGAGCAAGGTGATACAACAGGCTTGTGTTGACAAGCGGATTGTTCAGTTTTAAATGTCAACAGGAAAACTTGAGTCACAGGAAAAAAATAAACCCGACGCCCATATTGCACGGTAGCTGCTGGGCGTTCTTCCCCTGTTGCAGCCTCGAAGGTGCTTCGGCGGGACCGGTAACGCAGCCGCCGTAGGAACGAACCCGCGGCCGCGCCCCTTGCGCAGGC
>VZSC01047435.1:252831-290598 GCA_013398225.1 Steatornis caripensis
AAAAGCCTTTTCAAAATATCTTTGACAAAATTTGTAACGGTCTTCGCTCAAACGTGTGGTGTACGAGCTTGATGTGCGGCCTTTTGATGGGCCAGAATCAAGGAAGTGAGTGTTTGAAAGAGACTAATGAGATTTAAAGATAAATAATACTTTTCATGACTGGAAGAAGAATTAGAAAACCAAACCAAACCTCCTTCCCCTCCATAAGAATAAAAATAGAATCTACATCCTTTCTTTTTCAACAAGATTGGGTAGATCTGCTCCAAGCTACTACCCAGGAAAGGATGTGTACTCTTCTCAGACAAGTGGAACTTTAAATATTCTCCTCCAGTTCTTACTTTCATACTCCCCCTCGTGGACTAAGCTGTCAAAAATAATGTCAAGGAAAAATATTCCTAAACTTTGCTCTGTTCCTTTACAGATCCGATTTAAAATTCTGAGGGGACACGGTGATACTGTGAGCACCTGCCATTTTTGCTTTGAAGACACAAAAATACTTTCATGCTCTCATGATAGAACAATGAAGCTCTGGGTATGTTATGAATGCCACAACAACTAATGTAAAAAAAAAAAAAACCTTAAAGCTGAATTCAAACAAGGAATCTTATACAGGCATGAAGATTGACTGAATCATCAAGGAGCTTTCTGAAGATATTTTACTGAAGTTTAAAAATAGCAGCTAAATGTTTTTGCAGTCACAGATACATAGCAAAACTCCCATTTCATACTTTGAACACATTCTTTGACATTAAAGGATGACTGTTGTTAAGCATATGTAGCATACACAGAATCAGAGCTCTAGTATATTAATATTTTAAAACTGAAAGTTGATACACAAAGCTTACTCTTTTTCTCCTGAAGGTTCCTTTTTTTTTTATTTGTTTATGTATGCGGCTGTTTGTGGAGAAGTAGAAGTTAGGGATCACATAGTTGTTATCAGCATGGCCGTGGTGTTTTCATACTTGTTTCTTGCTTTTTTCCTTTTATTTGAATCTTGATTTGCACCCTTTATTTTATTGTTTCTCCAAGTTTTGTGTAGTTAGCTAGGGTCGCCCTGAAATTCCAGCCACCCTGGGCAGGACGAGGGGGAGATCTGAACTGGGGAAGTGTACGGATTCTGGGTGATCAAATCTAAATTTTGTTTAAAAGATAGCTTGGAAACATACAGTTATGTGAGCCCTTGAATTTTAGGCAAACAATAACAATGTAGCTGTGCTAAACAGATTGCTGGCGTTGAGGTCTGGCATATATTAAACAGTCATGACTTGATTAAAGAATTGGTAATGAGTTAGAGTAATGCCTTAATATGATATGAATACAGATGAAATAAATTTATAAAGGATCTAAAGTGCAAACTTTTTACTGACGCAGTACTAGGTTTCTACTGTAATGCAAACCTTTTTTCAGACATACTGAAAAAGCCCAAGAATCCCCGAAGTGTAACAAGTTCATGCAATTTTCAGGTTAGCACCATTATGTTATCCAGAAGCTGTGGATGGCTAGATCCAGGAAATCAGGAAGTCTAGAATGAAAAAAGTCATGTCTTTTAATGATCACTTCCAAAGTAAATAAATGTGGAGATCTTAAGCAAGTATTGCAGATAGGAGAAATAAAAATAAGTATCTCAGCATGTTAGTCATGATGCTTAGTTTTATAACTGTCAGATTGACAGTTCCAAAATTTCCTGCTTTGTCTGAAGTCAGAACTGGAATTTGTATTTTTCTATCTTTAGCATAATGTTATTCAGCTGTCTTACGTGTAAGTAAACTGAAATCAAGACACAAACATAAGAAGATAATCCATTAATTTTTTTAAGCACAGTAGATCCATGGATGGTCTTTTGGCTGGAAACGCTATAATGTGCCACTTGTCTGAAGTGTGGAAGGTTTAATCTAAGAAATTTAAGAAAAAAAAAAATCTAAGAAAGATTTATTCAGCATTTGTTGAGCAATACCAATATTTCAGAATCTATCTAAAAGTATTGGCCTGAGTATTGGGAACTTTCTATAGCAATATATAAGCAAGATTATGTTAATTTATTTTGATAACTGGGCTTGTCCAGACAAAATTAATCTTTTCTCCTTTGCAGGACCAGCTGAAGCAATTAGAATTCAGAAGAGTATGGAGGACTTGATTATGGGGGGCTAGGCCAGCCCTGACAAGTTCTCTTTGGGATTCTCTGAAATGATTGAGTGTACTGAGAAAGCATTTGGAGTTCCTCTTGAGAACAGATAGTATCTCACTGACAGTCCACATATCTTTTGGAAAACAAAGATTAATAGGGCTCACAGCAAAGACTAGATAAGTCTAGAAGGGCAATTGTGACTGCAAGGCTTTTTTTGACTCAGAAAAATAGAATAAAAACAAATTTTTAACTTTGATCTTTTTTCTTTTTCTTTGGTCTTTGAGACGTTCCTAATGATTCTAGTGTCAGTTGTGAGGCCTGTAGTGCATTGACACACATTCAGAAAATAAGAAGTGAAAAATAAATTTACTGTCATTCCAATTTTGTCTGTTATCAAGAGCTGCCAATCTAGCAGGACAGCTCCTTCAAGTGAAAGTCCTTGTGAGGAAGCAGCTCTCGATCTGAGACTTGACAGTTGATGTTAAAAGGGGGGGGAGTAGTCAGAGGTGCAAGATTTCGTTCTCATATTGAAGACAAATGAAAGAACACGTATGTGATGAAGGGAGTGTACGTTGCCTGCTTCCAGACTGATTCTGAAACCTCTTGGTACTTACGCAAACAAAAATCTAATTGAAATAATTGGGTTAATCATGGAAATAGAAGATTATTTACCTAGATGAAGGTATGATGACCAATGATACTTTGATCTCTGAGTTACTCTACAGGTCAGTAGTCCTCCTGGGTATTTGGTTTGATGTTTAGAGTCAGACACAGTGATCCATTTGTAAAACTTGATTCATACTTTCATTTGTATTACTAAAGAACTTCAAGGCTTTACTTATGGGTTAGGACTACACCACGCTTTGAACATTATGTGCGTATGACAGATAGTCCCTTCCTGAAATCACTTAAAACTCTGTGCAATAGACTTAAGTAGATAGAAGATGATGAATAAATACAATGCCTCAAGTTGTACCAGGAGAGGTTTAGACTGGATATTAGGAAAAATTTCTTCACCAAAAAGGTTGTCAAGCGTTGGAACAGGTTGCCCAGGGGAGGGGTGGAGTCACCATCCCTAGAAGTATTTAAAAGACATGTAGATGTGGTGCTCAGGGATGTGATTTAGTGGTGGACTTGGCAGTGTTAGGTTAACGGTTGGACTTGGTGGTCTTAAAGGTCTTTTCCAACCTAAATAGTTCTGTGATAAATGAACCAGTATTGCAATATAGGCCACCATCTCAGCACTTCAGCAATCTGTTGATTGCTGTTGTAGGAATCACAAACCAGACATTTAAGCGGGATTTTGTATTACAAGAGAGATGTCCAGTTATTTATAGGTGACTTCTTGAGAACATGGACAGCAAAGGGTAAATCACACATTTTGAAAATATTAACAACTGTGTGACAAAGGCTGGCATCAAAGGTAGGGCAGAAGGGAGATGATGTCTAGGGATAAATCACGGAGAGCTTTGTAACAGGGGAGACTGCATTTTTGAGGAAAATGGTGTTGCAATAATTGCTACAGGGATAGCAGGCCTTGAGAGTGTGAGTTTTAACTATGTGAATGAAAATGGAAAGCCATGGATTAGTTTATGAAGAAAGGTTTGCCAGGGTTTAAGTATGGACATGGATGTGAGAGTCTAAGGAGAACTCGTTTCAAGAAATTTCTGGTGAAAACTATTGTAATGGGAAGGAGATAAATAGAAGGCTTGGTGTTGAAGAACTCTGTTTCAGTCAGTCTTGAAAAGAAGGAATAGAGAGTGTGAGGTTGTAAGAGTAACTAAAGTAAGACTAACTACTGATTTCGCAAGTTTTGTTTCCATTAGGTTGTGATGCTTTGTATTTTTTTACAATTTAGCAAAGCACCTCCTAATCATACTTATTCAGATTCCTTCAAGGATGTTGAGAAAGGTTTTCCTATTCAATTTTCTGAAAAAGAACACACGACCCCAATTTCCAAGTGCAGCTTGTCTCCTGATGATAGAAGTTGACCATTTTCTATCTCAATTTATTAAAAAAATATTAAAGTGATGGGATTTGTGCTTTCAAGGTTTCATTTCCATGCATGTGGAAACAGTAAAAAAATTTATAACAAGTGAGTTACTTTTTCAATCCTTCCTATGATTTCCTAACTGGTACTACATCAAAGTCAAACTTCTTTTGCTTACTCTTTTGCTCCATGGTAAGTTGTTCTGTTATAATTTTGTCTTATATCTCCCTTCCTCCATACTCTCCTACTTCTCTCCATCCTTGCACTTTATGCATTTATGCTGTCCATACTCTGCTAGCAGACTGTTTACTGCCAGACTCCTTCATCCACATGAACTACTATAAATCTCACCTGGTTCTCACCTGCAGTTTGTGCAGGAGCTCTTAAATCTTTTCTGTTTTGCATATGTCTGCTGAATTAAACAGGAATCTTTTTATTGTCTTAAATGCCTGTTGGAATAGTCTGATATCAGACTATGGCCTCTTCTAGGGCAAAGGACTTGTCTATTTCTGTTTCTGAGTTATATGAGGCTTGAAGTCTATCTTTGCTGTATGTTCTGAAAGGAGTATATAAATATATATCACTTCCGTAAAAGAACAACATTGAATTAGCCAAGGTTCAAGGGTTCATCTGTCAGTGAGATTTGTACCTTCATAGAAGTTCTCTTCTGTCTATATTGTGTATTAATATTCTATAGCCTTTCCATTAAGTCTGTCTTGTCAATTAAAGAAGAAATGCATCTTAATCCAGTGTCAGTCTGTGGGCATAATAATTAAAACTGACATATATTAACATTCGGTTAAGTAGGTCATGCAGTGCCTCCAAGAGTACTATTTCTGGTATATTTTATCATTAAGTCATAGTTTAAATCAATTTTTATCAGATCGTAGAATTGACTAATAAGTTTTTTGATCACTGAATAGTGCATGTGCTACGCTGCGTGTTGCAATTGCGTATATTTTTGAAAATTGCTAAACAGCAAGTAAAATGCTATTGTGTACAGTGCTGGAAACCACTTTATAATCAAAAATGCTACCAGTTCATAAACTTCATGTGGTCTTTTGTGTTACGTGTTTCCGTTTAGGAGCAGAGATTGTGTTGGTTGCAGGAAGTGTATACATATGGACAAAATAAGATTTTAATAATATCGTATTTTTAGTTGTTAGAATGTTAATGCATTGAGTTTCTTGGGCAAATTGTATAAAAGCAACAGTTTATGAACTTATCAAAAGCCACAGTGGTCCTAAAAACATTTGTCACATCCAGTGACTCTGCAATATAAATATTACTTTAAATATTTGGGAATATTTTAATAAAACTATGCGAGAGAAAAATTTTTGATCTGCCATTTAATGGAAACCTACCAGTTTTAGTAAACTTTATTGAATAGCTTTGTTGTCTAATGTGGCTTTGCGTTTGTGCAGAGCAGCGTTTGTGGTAGAGGAACATAAATAACCACTGAAAATCAGAAAAACCCTACTGACAAGAACACTTCACATTCATTAAAGAAAAGACATCATAATGGCTTTAAAATTCTTCTAACTTTAGAAATAATTAAATGTAATGGATGAAATAGAGTAGACAGCTTGCACTGAAAATTATATACATGACATTTTTATTATTTGTTTCTATCTGAAATATAATATAATCCTTTTTTCAACTAGATTATGCAATAATTTTTGTTGTAGCCTTTAAAATATATTTTAAATAAGTGGATGTGAGGTTGTCAAATCATTGTCAGAATTAAATGTTTTCATTTATTTTTTTAAAAACTTTTAAGTGAAAACATTGATTGCTGTTTTCATTAACATAATTTTTAGAGTGGTAACATCATCATATGATAACACTGTCAAGGCTTGGGATATGGAAAGAGGAAAAATACTTGTATCTATCCTTCTGAATGCATCTTGCAGAAGGTACAAGTGTAAAACTCAGATTTATTGCTTTGTTATTGATAAATAAGAAAACACAACATTCTGTGTTAGCACAATACAATATAGTTAGGGTAGATAGGCTTGATTTTTAGTCCTATTTTTGGTACTGATATTTGCTTGACCTTGAGTAAGTGTCTTGATGAACACGTCTCAGTTATTTCAGTTACAAATTGGTATGATAGTAATAACCTGTCTCAGATGATACATTTAAGATTGATTAAATCAACATTTTAGGTTTTGAACAGGGTGGCCTTGTCTCATTTTAAGTTTACTGCTAATGCAAAAATAGAAAAATTGAATATGAAGACATCTATCAGCTTTTACCAAAACAAAGTAATATCAAAAGCCTTCTCTCTGAATCTGCTTATAGATTATAGAAAGTCTGCTGTAAAACTCGTGGTAACCTCAAGCATGTAACTAAAACCTTTTATTTAGTGGACAGTAGAACACCAAGGCATTGTAATATCGTGTAATGTTTCTTGTGATGGTAGATACGTGGTTCAGGCAAAGAAAGTACCATATATGTTTTTCATGCAGTAAGTGCAGCAGTAGTGGCACATATCCAAGGTAAGATTTAATGACTTTGACATCTTGTTTATGCAGTTTTTGAAATTTTGTTATTTCTTACAAAAAATTGAGAAAATTCATTAATTCAGTTCAAATATCTATTACTTGAGAAAGGCAAAAGAAACTTATCTGTAAGACATTAAACCCACTATTTTTCAAAATAGGCTTATAAAAAGGAGATAATGGGCCAAAAGTAGACCAACAATGATTCTTTTTTGAATAATAATTTCCCTTTAAAGTTCATTGCACTAGTGAGACCTTAGTCTCATGAGGCTTCCACTCAGGACTGCAGCTCAGGGAGTTTGCAATTCCTGCAGAATCAGCTTCTAAATAGATGAGCAGTCTTACAATTGTTAAATTGGTTAACATGTTCCTGTGAATCAGAGCCTGATGGTAAATTCATTTGGATTTAAAAAGAAAAAGTGCAATAAATGGATCATAATACCTTTATTAGAACTGTCTGTTAAGTGAGCTGTCAGGGCATATTTTGTTTACATTATTTTAATGGAGCTATTTGCATTCCTAAAAGTATAATTGCCTGCTTAAGTGCTTCCTAAGAATCTGAGCAGTTAACTGTCATTGGCGTTATGGGGCCACAGTTCCAGACTAATTTTCAGGAATGGAGCAGAGAAATAAGTTACTACAGGGCAGCATGTGAATTTACGTTAACTGTGTATGTTGAGTGTCTGGGTACAGATTCGTATTTCATACTATCTGCAGTAACTATGAGGCCTCTCTTTCATGGAGAGGTAGGTGAGGAGGTGTCCTAGCCAGTGAAATAGCAATTGTGAAATTACAAAGTGTTTCGGAAATAGACCGATGCATAGATGCTATGGGTGGTTCTGCCTTTCAGACCTGTGTTCTGAGATCTAGATTTAATTATTAAAAGTAACTAATAGTCTCACTTGATATTTTTGGTATAGGTCATCACAAAAGTACAATCACAAGATGTTGGTTTAACCCTGATAATCAAAGAGTGACTTCAGTATCATAAGACCATAAAGCTATGGGATATGATAACATGATCCACCCCAATTACAATTAATAAGTAAGAAACAATACTATAGTTAATTATCCGTGGCATTATTTACATCTTTCACAATTATCAGTGAGATTTATGCTAAGAATTGTACTACAGAAAATGAACAATAATTGTTGCACTAAATAAAGTAATACAAAAGCAAATGACATACATAGAAAGCGTGAATAAAATGGTCCACTCGAGCTTCTTGCTGTAAATAATTGAAAAATTGTATTTTGATGACTGTAAGCATTTCTAGTGCTATTTTTTTAGAGCTTCTAGGTTTTTGGGTGTATATAGAGACAGAAGATAGCATATGCAATATGCTATGCAGTGTAAACTTCTCGTTCTAATTTCTACTGATTAGGAAAAATGTTTAATCATTGATGAATGAGGAGATAAAATATTGCTTAGAATAGTGAAGTCTTTAAAAAAATTGAGTGAAGCAAAAATAATATAGAGGAACAGGAGAAAATATATCTTGATATTGGGAATTGATAATTAATCATGAGTTCTTACAGAATATTTTGTGATAATTAGGTTTTGCACTGCAACCAGATCACCTTAGCCCTTCATAAAACTCCTGAGCCTCAGAGCAACCACAGGATCATCTACTCTGTTCCTGATGAGCTCCAGTGAAGACCTCACAGAGTGCCAAACAATCTGTTCCGTTGTCTCACTGTGTTAATCATTAGAAAGATTTCCCTAAGGTGGACTATTTTGGCTGCAGCTTAAGCTCATGAGTTTCTGTTTAGATCCACTTCAGGTATAGATTATTCCCTGGTTTCTTCTACATTTTTATATGTATCCAAGAACAACTATTATATCTGCCGAGTCGTCGGTAGATTGAACCATCCTTATTCATTTAATATTTAGTTATTATTTCACTGATCATTCTTGTTGCTGATCTCTGAGATCTGTCCAATCGGCCCACATTTTTCTTGAATTATGTGGCCCTATAATGTAAACAGTATTCCCTCTAACTGCAAAAAACCAGAGATTAATTATTATTACATGCTTCTCTGTGGATGTGCCTCTTGTTCCTACATCCTGGGATGAGATTTATTCTTTTTTTGGCAGCATCATGGTGAAGAGGAGTCAGTATTTGTTGCATCCTTTTTTTGCAGAACTGCGATGTAGTCCATTGTTCCCACTGCTGATCTGTGCAGTTGATCATTTGTATGTTACTACAGAATTTCAGACTTGACAAAATTGAGCTGATCAGGCAACACTCATTAGATAATTGATTAAACACTGTAAGACTGCCGACAAACTGCAGTGACGCAGCGTTGTTTCCTATAGAGACTGTTATAACCCTTTTTATTTTCTCGATGATTTCTTGAATTTGTGAAGATAATTTTGAATTTTAATCTTCTCTCTTGTATAACTCCAGACCCAACTTGGCTTCATTTTGTATCTGTACTCTTTATCTTATTATCTACATTGTTAATGGAAGTATGACACGGACTGGATTTAGGACAGATGCTGTGAACCCCAGCTCACTGTGTACTTTCATTTTCACGGTGAACCAATTACGGCCACTCTCTGAGTACAGAGATAATTTTTCTTTAAATGCTTTTGGAGAAGGTCATGCTCCATGCCAGGAGCCTTGCTCAGTATGATCTCTTAAGCCTTCACATGCTAAACTCTTGTATCTCTCACTGAAGTCAGTAATGCAGTAAAAACATTATGTCAATTTAAGATACTGTTACCATTTTAAGAAGGACGTATGCAACAATAGAGATGTCAAAACAACCGTTAAAAATATCCATGGCTTTAAATAAACTCAACCAATTTAGCTTAAAACAATAAAAATTTTCTTAAAACAATAATCAGAGAGAGAGTCTGCCTTTGAACACTGTAATAAAATTGTCTTTGAGGGATTAGGAATTACTTTGGACGGGAAATTCAATCTGGAACATTGTAATGTTTCTTTTAAATTGCAGTGACTACTGCATTGTTTCCTGTAAGAGATACTCATAATCCTTTCCCTGATGTAGATTTCAGGAAGCACTAGAGTCCTCACAGAGTTCAGGAATATCGGGATTTCTTTTCTGGTTGGTATCACTGCTTCCAAAATTAGACTTTAATCTAGAATTGTGTAGTCTTTTTCCTCTGAACGTTTGAGTTGAAATTTTTATGTAGAGATAGGTACATGCTATTTATTTACTGAAAAATGGATGACTTTTTTTGATAATTTACTTTTAGTAAAATGTGGTTGTGTTGTAGCTGCTGAACAATTTCTTGTTAAGCTGCATTCAACAACAACAAAAAAAAGCTGGTCGCTTGCCACTTAACAGCTAGAGTTCAATCCTGCAAAATTACCTAATCCAGTAAGAGATTTAAGCCTGTGCTGGCTGTGAGGTTGTAAGCAGCTCCAGAGACTTTACAGAACTACTCATATGGTTACAATTTAGAGTATGCTTATGACGCTTTACTGGATGGAGACAGAATGCTCAATGTTGCAGGAGGCTCTTTGAGAGATTTGTAAAGGTTACAAAAGCTCTCTCTTCTTTTGATTTTCATCTGTGTTTCAGGGAGACACAGCAACGCTCTCTCAGATTACTGCTTTACCTCTGATGGTCATTACTTGTGCACAACATCCTGGGACAAAAGCTTAAAAGTATGGGATATAAAGACAGGAGAATTTCAGTGTCATGAACTCATTTCCTTGAACCAAGGACTTGAGGATTCTGTTAGCTCCTGTGTTTTTAGCCAAGATGGTGGGTTATCTTAATAGTAGTGCATGATGTATCTCAATACCTGTGTATAGGACATCTCAGATAAACCATGAATGACTGTTCTAATCATGTAGTAATTCATTCATCATTTCCAAGGTAACATGTTTAATTATGAGAAAAGAATGCCCATGTAAATAAGTATATTGAAGCTGGTCTAAAGTGTCTTAACCAGGCAACTGGAACACTTGCTTAATTGATATATTTACCCATCAAGAGGTATAATAAAAATATCATAATGGAGTAAAAGCACAATACTATGTTAGAAGATTAACTTAGCACATGCAGATATTCTCCTAACATTAGTTAGTTGAAAAAACCTGTTCAGTAAATATTGTACTGATCTGTACTAATCAGGAAAATGTGTATGTCTCTGTTAGTACCCCCAAAAGTAATGTTACTTCACAGCCCAAACAACATATACTAGTAATATACTTATGAAAAACTTCATGGAAGTTCTCAGCACATAAACCACCATGTTTAACATAGCTGATATTTATGAGTTATAGCAAGACAATTTGGTGCGTGGAACTTGATGTCTCCTTGATGCTTGGATGAATAGGAAGAAGAAACAGACTCCTGAGTTTACTGAAAGGAACTTCTGTTATCTTGTTAAGGCATGACTAATAGCTCATTATTTAAATTTTTTTAATGAAGTCTGACTCACTCTTAGGAAAAGCCTCTTTTATTAGTCTGTATGACAAAGTAAAGATAAAATACAGTATTCTGATTTTACATTTCAGCATCACCTGTTGTGTCTGGCGGGTATGACCAAACTATAGCTGTATGGGATACAGATGCAGGCTCTAAAAAGCTAAGCTTAAAGGTACTGAGCTCTTATTTCGTCACTAGTTTGATGAGAAGGTGTAAAATGTATTGCTGGTTTAAAAAGCATTGTATGTTTCATTGTCTGGCAAATACCCTTGCCTGTCCTTTTTATATACAGGCAAGAATATATCCTGGATTTGTGTGATTTAATTTCCTAGAACAGTATATTTCTACACAGTTAGCTACAAAGATTTTATCTTTGTCAAGTCAGTTGTTAATAAACTATTACATTTCTCTTTTTATGAACAAGGTCATTTAAGGATTATATTGAATGAAGTTGTACCTATGACTTAGGAGAGAGTTTCTTCCAGCAAGTAACAAGAGCCTGGATAGTGCATATATTAATTTTGAAATGCCACACTCTTGTATATCTGTGTGTTTACATGCTTGCTTATGGCCACAGAAAATAGTGCATTAAAAGGGAAGCATTAAAAAAAAAAAATCGGTGTTGAGGTTGTCAAGCTTAGCTCAGTCCCTAGGTTACATAGTTTACATTACTGCTAGTAGTGATGGGGATGTGGTCCAACATTTTACAGTACTTTTTGGGATGGACAATTCTGTATATGAAGTAGCTGTTCAGTATTTAGCTATCTCTGCTTAGAGCTAGATCTCCTCTTTTCTTCGCTATCCATGGTAATAATACCCAGAATTTGAGTAATACTTGCATAAAATAAAAAAAAGAAGTCCAACTCTCATTAGGTTTTTTTTGTGCCATCACGACTTTATTTTTGCAAACATACCATATTATAGTATGATACCTTTCATTCATTTCTTATTTTAGTGGAAACAATCCACAAGACTTGAACTAATGGTAAGACCTATGGGCCAAAGAAAAGGATTAACAGTATTCATAAAGTTATGTGCATGCATTTTGCAAAAATCAATTTTGCAGAAGTCAAGCAATGTCAGAGTTCAGATTTGCAACCTTGGCTCTTCCCTGTCTTATGAAAATATGATTTTAATGGACTTTTTTACTTACTGCATATGCTATTCAAGGCTTAGTTAAAACACTTATGAACAAACCCACCTGGAAGATCTCAGAAAAGACCACTTTCTTTCAAAACCTTGGGCTTAAAAATAGCTTTCGGCTGCTGTCACATTCAAGATAGCGTCTTTGTACAGGAGAGCTCGTATGCCTGTGCCGCATACCTGTTAACCTTAAGTGTAAGCTTATCTACCCTCCAGAATTGGAACTGTACTGATTAAACCTTTTGAGCAGTAACAGTACACGTTCACCACCAGCATCAGTGCTTTATGTAATACAGCTACTGCAAATTTCCCAGTTCACAGCAATCACTGTAACTAACTCAGTTTCCCATAAAAAAGAAGGCATCTGTTTAAATGCTAATACCTTTGTAACTATGGAGAATTCCAGTTTAGTATCCGTGCCTTGATAGTATTATATTCTGAGCTTGTAACTAAGTTTAAAAACATGTTGTAAAGATTCTGCTATAAACCCCACATTTTACGTATGCATGTTTGACTGCTTCTCAGTGCTGGAAAAATATATGTTCATCTTTTTGTTGTATTTCTCAGGTGTGGCATTTATCTATCAAAATGACAGCATGCCTTCCTAAACTCTAGGAATTTTATCTGTTAATACTGTTCATGTTTGAATAACCTCCCTAGCTGGAGTAAATAATTCATTTTAGATTTTAACCTGTTTCTATTCTTATGCCAACTAAATGCTGTTAAGCCCAAATCAGCTGTGCTGCTGTTGTGAGAGCGAGGATATCTGATACAGCTGCTTGACTTGGCCTGCTTTCGGAACTGGTTTCATTCCCTAAAATGGGAGGAAGCTGCTATTCCTGTCTGTTCCCACAGCTCCTCCCTCCATTATCACGTGATATACAGCCTTAAGATTTTTTAGATAGTATTGAACCTCAACTCTCTCTTTATTTTTTAAACAGTTTAATAAAGAATTATAGAAAAGACCTGTGCTTAAATGGAGCTTAAACACATGGTAACTATGTAGCTGTCACTCTTCTGAGTGCTAGGAGCGGTGGTGGTCTGCTTACCAGAGATGGTGACAGCCACTGATGTCAGGTATATATGGGAAAGTATGAACTTCATAGCAACTTTTTTTCTTAACTGGACATGAGGCAATCTAGATAAGAATTTTCTCACTGCATTTACAAATGCATTTATGGTAAAATATTTGGTTTTATTATAATAAATATAATAAAGTTTTTTTCCTTGTGTTATAGTTAAGTTTTGCTTTACTGTAGGGTCACTGGGACTGATGTTGCGATTAGCAAAACCAAGAAATGGATTCTTTCAGACTCAAAGGTAATCACTAGTTCCTGATGTGGTTTCAGGAGCTAACTTATGAATAGATGTGATAGATAGATAGATCCCTTGTTTTCAGCTTTTGATGAAATTTAACAATGGTCAAGTTGCTTATAAAAGTGCTAAGTTGTAATCAGTGTTTTCCTCAAGTAATTACAGAAAATCTTTAAAAGAATTTTATAAGTATGCTTAATTTTGGTTATTTAAAAATGTGTGGGCAGTTTAAGACTTCTAAAGATTGTTTCCAAAAACATGATATTTCAATGTGAGAGAGTTTAGCTCTCGTATTGAGAGGGCTCATCTGATGAGATGAGATTTCATCTTTATGGAAATTATGTAAATCACTCTTTTGGTAATATGCAAATACATCAAAATAATTGCATCTTTTTCTCAGGATTCTACTTTGAGACTGTAGAATATTGAAAAAATGGATCATATTCCTTTAGTGATAGAAATCAGAAAAGCAAGAGGCTCAAAAATTGCTCAGGTTCTATCAGTTTGTTTTTTTGCCACACCTCATACTTTATTCAGAAAGAAAATTTGAATGTTAAGGAAAGCTGATAGATTTCTAGGCTGAAAACACAAATTTATTGTGTGTGTTGTCTCTTTGAAAGAATTGTCAAGTCCTTTTTTTGGGAGTGGGATGTAGGAATAACAGTACTTTTAAAAAATTTATGTTGGTAAGGACACCAATTTTCATATTCAAGTACATTTTTGTTTTTAGAAAACACAACCACATATGTGTACTTTTAATAATAAACGTATTTTGGTTTTCTACACTTGGTGCTTCTGCAGACTAATTGGCCGTTTATATAGGAGTATTACTAAACCAAAGCAGGTAATATTCATGGTCTCCTGGACATGAATAAGCTTATACAAATTCTGAGATGTTAGGAAAGAAGAATATTAACAAGCTTAATGCTATTGAAACATGCTTTTTATTACAGTCCCTCTATTGGTTTTTGCAAGTGGATTTGCAAGATCTTTTGCATATTTTCCTGCTCATCAATAAACATTAAGTGAAACTGCAAAATTTACAAAAATTTTGTAAAGGAGCTTTCAGACATTGGGAGTGAGTTATGGTTCATGTCTGACGTGATGCAGCACAAATTAGATCTGTGTAAGAAAGGCTCCCTCCAACAAGGGCCACGGTAGTTTTTGTACACTTTTAGGAGCGACCCTGAGAGGATTGTATCTATTCAGTATATGAGAGAATGTCAATTAATAAAAGATTAAGTGTTTCAAAATGTTTGGAAGCCTTACGCCTAAAAATAGTGTGTTCACCCTTTTCAACATTTCTTTCTAAAAGGAACTTAAAGTGGGGAAAATAGTTGGAACTGGGCATGTGACAGCCTGGAATGCCACTAAGCTGTAGAATACAGAGAAATCTAAGTAGGTAGATTTTTTTTTCTTTGTTTAAATCATGTGAATTGTGTAGCAATTATTGCACTTGAATCCAAGGTTAAATGAAAAATATTTCTAGGGAATAGTATGTTTTGTACAGATTTATGGCTTTGAGTAAGTATTTCATGATAAATTGTATTATTTTCCAGCATTCTTTCCCCCTCTTTACTCCTTAATTAAATATTACTGTGTTGTTATAGAGGCTAAAAGAAAATGCTGTGTCTATGCTCCTGATGTGTTTTTTAAATAGATCACATAAAATATGCATGTTCATAGCTGAATTAATTTGGCTTTAATGTAGTTAGTAATACTGAACTAATTTCTGTATGTTAGAAAAGATTAGAATAATTGATGTTATATTAGAATTGAAAGCGTTCTTTGTTTCTTTCTTTACCCTTTTCAGCTGGAAAAATCAAAGCTCCAATTTTTTCTGCTGAAACAGGAAGAAAAGCAGTTGATCTGTAGAGGCTTGGGTCATTTTGCATCAGTAATGTGAATAGGTTGGAAGTTTTCTTTTGGCTGAATCCTCTTCCTATTTCCCAAACCGAAAAAAACAAAGAAAATACTTGTTACATTCTGTTTTTAGTAAAATCACTAAGTGTTATTGCTGTTTTCTGTCCATTGCCGTCATCTGTTTAGTGCTTGGGTGCCACATGAATCAGCTTATCTTCAGCCTTGAACTGATCTTGCCTGCAGGCTGGTATTTGTATGCAGTGTAGGTTTTGTGGAGAATGTGATAATTACAGACAATTCATAAGCTGGAGCTTTATCTGCATTTTTTCTGGCTCTTGTACCCCTGTAGTTTGACTAATTCACTCAGTCCCCATTCTTACCCCATGAGAAAGTTGTAAGAGTATTCTAGACCAAGGCAGTGTGGCTGCCCTTCTGCAGGAGTTATTTGAAGAACAACATCTATGATTTGGCTATAAATATGCTTTAGATGCCCGTTAAATTGCCAAAGCAATCTCTGCGCTTTGCAGGTTCTTATTACACTCCAGGCCTGTAAACAGGTCTATTCATGAAGGTGATCCTTTCCCGATAGCCTTGGGTTGTGGGCCAGGCTCCATGTCCGCTCGCGGCTCATTCCTACCCAGTAATGCCATCCGTTTCTTGGCGTAGCACATCCTTGCTTGCTGCCCTGTCCAGGTAACAGTCTGAAGGGCTGGGGCCGTGAGGGAAGGCGTTTTACTGGTGGCAGCATAAATTCTGTGTGAAGAATTCTAATTAGCTCTAATTTCAGGTAGAAAACTACCCAAATAACTTTTTCTGATTATTTAGCTCATATGAACACGTGCATGTTTGGTCAGGCACTCTGGTGTTACGTGCGCGACAGAGCATAAAGCACATAACCAGTGTGTGCACGTGCATATTGCGGTTTAATTTTTGCATCATTATAGATGATTGCAGCACGTAATCGGGGCCAGGTCTTTGCTTGGTATCTTCTGCCGCGAGCCTCGGGCAATTGAGACTGGGGTAAGGCGGCACTGGAGCCTAACCGTAAGCAATCTTGCCTAAATATTTTTATGAAATGCTGACGTTTCTGTATTTGCCTTCAGTCTTTACGTGTGTTGCGCCCAAACAAACGCTGGCGCGTGTGCGCCATTAGCAGTCACGCACAGCTGCGTTCGTCCCGCAGCGCAGCGGCCGCCGCCGTTCACGGCTGCAGCAGAGGCGCCGTGGGCCCCCCGCGCCGCCGCTGCGTGGCGGAACCTCGGCGGGAGCTGAGCTGGCAGCGGGCCCCGGCCCTCGCCCTGCCGGCCAGCGAGCGCAGTTCCGCTGGCAGCAGGGCCGGGCCGGCTGGCGGCCACGGTCCTGCCCGAGGTACCGGGTCCTGCCCGAGGTACCGGGTCCTGCCCGGGGTACCGGCGCGCGGCAACGGCGGCCACGGGGCGAGCGGGGCTGCAGCGGCCGATGGATTGGGGCCGCGCGGAATGACACGGTATCGTCTGGCGCCGTGGCTTAGTTGGTTAAAGCGCCTGTCTAGTAAACAGGAGATCCTGGGTTCGAATCCCAGCGGTGCCTGCGCAGGGGAAACGCCCCTAGCTTTTGCCCGTGAGTGCTGTTTTGCTGCCCGAGTCGCCGCCACGGGAGGGGGCGCCGGGCTGCAGCCCCCAGTTAGGAGGAAACGCCCCGACACAGATACTAAAAAATCGAGGCGTCGCACTTTAGGCTGCGCGCGTCACGCGCCCTGCGCGTCGAAGCTCGGCAGTGGGGCCTCCAAGAAAATGCCTCGCAACTTTTTTTTTTTTCCTTGTCTCCAAATCATCAGCAGCCTCCAGTCAGGTAAACGACGCTATTCTTTCCTCCCCCCCGCCCCCTTACAGTTTGAGTGCCTGTTGGCTAGGTGCGTGATGCCAAGGCTTCTCACCCCTCAGTTCCAGCTTCCACCTTTTCTTACGTGCTTGTGTCACAAAGTCTGGCTTTTCCGAATGAAAGTTGTAATAAGTGCTCTGTGCTGTTCTCCATGTAATTAGTGACATAGCAGAAGAACACATGGTTCTCCTAGATGTCTTTGAAAATCAAAGGCCAAATCCTGCGCTGTTAGGACTGTGAGCTAGGTTCAGTGAAATTATTCCAAATTTGTGTTACTGTAAACAAAGGCAGAATCTGGCCTCAGATCTAAAGATGAAAGGCTTCAAACCCATTAATACAAGTCCCAGCCTAGCAGCTGTATCCTCAGGCATTTTTTTGGGTTCACACAGCGGTGATGGGTGTAAATGGATTTGCAGGCATGTTTGGAGGGTCAGGTCTACAGGACTCAGATCTGTGGCCAAATCACAGCTGTCGGTAGCCCCAAATGCAATGTGTAAGTCTAACGTCCAGCATGAGCATCTTTGGTTATAACAGTTTCCTGCAGGAATCTTTCTTACAGTAGTATTTACTGTAACTGCATTTGATAGGTGATAAATACAAGTAGACCATGATTGCAAGTTGCAATATGTTTTTTAAAAAGTAGGAGTATTTTGGAATTAACCTCCCATAGATTGGCATTGTCTAAAAGAAAACAAAAAGAACTAGAGTTTGAGACAATTCAAAAGTGCAAATTGAGGAAGATTTGGGGAAAAGAGGATGCAGTGAATGTCAGCAAGGTCCTCTGCTGCTCCTCAACCAGTGACAGCTTGGATACTGCGCGAAACAAGAAATTTGAAAAAAAGTCTGATGAGGGTGTTTCTATTCCTCTGACTTTTGTAGCTGATGGAAAATCACGTAACTTTCTAGCACTGGTTTTGAGCCACAAATGAGGTGCAGAGTCCATGGAGCTGTGAAACCTTAGTATCAAGAAAACCCAGCAGCTGGGATAGTACTCACTGGACATCTCTTTCTTTCCTGTTAGGGCCCGGCTTCTTCCACTTGCAGCTTTTTTGTGCATTAGGAGAAAAATGCCTGAAATGAAGAAAAAAGGAGAACAAATGCTCTGGTAGTTTTTGCACATGCTGTTTGTGACCAAACGGACTTGTTCTCAGGTCTTGCACAGTAGAGAGAGATGACTTAGGGATTCTTTATTCTCGATATTTGTATGTGCTGTTACTCTGCTAGCTTCCATCTAGTTTCTGTTCTTTAGCCTGTAGATGAGAACCACCAATGTTCATAAGTATCTGGGTGTTTATGCCTAAATTGTTAATGCATCAGAAAAATTTGATGCATCAGCAGGAATAGTGTGAGGAGCCAGCCAGGATGGCACTGGAGTGGCCTGAGTACTGTGTACTTTGACACGGGCACCCTAAAAAAAGCCTCAAAATGTTTGAGGAACAAGCACAAAATTGGCATCTGAATGTGTTCATGAGCACAGATGTGATTCGTCTGGGTTTTGTAAGAGTAACTCCGTATTTTTATGTATTAGTCACAAACATGAAGCCCTGTCTTCTGTAACAGATTTCTAGGATGAACTACATACTTAGACAAGATGTAATATTTTAAGCCAATACATAAGCAAATTGAGTGAACTGTGGCTTTTTTTGGTTTTTGCGCATAGATTTAATGATATATAAACACATCATATAGGTTGCTTATTTTGGCTCATACTCGCATATTTTAAGTATGTATTCAGGAAATCCCTTCATCTGAGCACTGACACAGCTATCACTGACTGCCCAGAGGGCATGGGTGAAGGGCCTGCCATGCTGGACTCTATTCTACTCTATTTCTTATTTAGGTAATGACATTAATAATAAATTCAGCAATGTGAAATTCACTTAGATGTGCCTGTCCTGCTGACAGTAACAATATCTCATTGTTCCATTATTTCCAGGATTTGCCACCAGCCTTTTCCTTGCAGAGGGGCTTTGGATACTTTCAGACTGTAATAGGTGAGCCTGAAAAGGTGTAAGTCCATCTGCTTTCCTCATTCGTTTTTTCCATCGTTTTGCACTGTCTTTTGTCCTTTGTGTGCAATTGTGAGGAGCAAGGGTAGGTACCATCTACAGAGCATGTAAAATTCAACTGTTTTCAAAAAGGTCGAGTTTTTTTGAGTGTCCCCACACAGGAAACATGGGTAGATTCCGGTTCACAAACGGTAGCAGTGCCTATGCCAGTTGAAATTGGTCTTGATTTTGGCTAAGCGCTACATCACCTCACTGATTTTCCTTGCAGGAGTAGTCAGCTGGACTATTCAGTCAGTCCAGCTAACTTCAATGAAATTGTTCCCATACAAATTTTTTTTGCAGGATTAAGGCCTTTAGATGTTTGTCTTCTGTTCCAAGTAATATTTAGTTCCTAAGTCGAGAGCTAGAGCGAGAAACCCAAGAAACCTACTCATCAATGGGATTGTATGAAGTGTTTTAATGCGTGTGATAAAAACCCCCTCTGTTAAAATGTGAGAATGTTAGCCGTGCCAAAAAGTTTCTATATTATTTATCATGTGAAATTCTATAAAGATAGGTTTGTAAGGTAGTTTTAAACTACTAAACAAATCACTATCACTTAAGCTAAATGTGCATGTTGAGTGTGTACGGGTTTTTGGTTTTGTTTTGTCTTTGACATTTACATGTGGGAATAGGCCAGATGAAGGCCACTTAAATCTAAAGATTGTAGTTTCAGATTTGTCAATAGTGTTAAAACTCAATTAAAGCTTATATGTGGTTTGCCAGGTAGCAGGTAGTAACAGCTGTCTTTGTATAAATATTTGCACTTCTATTTTTAATGTGATCTGAATAAACTTCCTTCTCCATTCCTCACCCGAATGTTTGGCTCTGGACACACTGCTCTTAACTTTTGATCTCTTTTGCCATCTGTAAAATTATGGTAATACTTACTGATGTCACAGAGTTGCTGGGAGAGTTAATTAATGTTGTATGAAGCACTTTGAGCTTTTCGATAAAATCAATATTATTAAAGCCATGTTTTTATTTTGCTTCTCAGTAAGCTCAGTCTTTCTGCAGTTAGGTCATGCTGGTACTAAGCCTCTTCAGTAGTGCTGGCAACATTCACAGATGCATTTGGATGGTTTCTGGGAAAAGGAGCCCGACTGACTTCATCTCGTTGACGCGGTACAAAATCAACTTGCAAACAAAACTTTTGAAGGGTTTAAATAAAGGTATTCCTTGAAAATTTAGTATGTAGGACAGTTTTAGTCTTCTTGTTGAAGGTACTTATTAGCTATTCAGATTATTTTATGCTTACCTACAGAAATACATGCAATACGTGTTTTTACAGGCCAGTATTTTCCTGTCGAGATACTTTTCCTTTTTTAATCTCTCAAAATATTGCAACATTTTACATGAAGGTGTGTGATTATTATAGCAATATAGGATTGATAGTGCCTGAGAAGAGGTAAGTGTAATAGGTAGCTTACGATGAGTATTTGGAAAATACTTTAAAATCTTTCTAATTGTAAAAAATGCTATTTTTTTAATGTCAAACCCAAGCCTAATGGCCACAATCTCTACGAAGGATACATACCATATTTCTTAGGACACGTTCCCATAATGACTGCCTCCTTCAAATGGAACAACCAAATGGAACAAACCTGGTAAAGACAGGGATCCTTGCAAGTTAAGTATGATAAACTATAACCTCTTGTAAAAGAGTATTATAGAAGCTCACCTACAACCCTGACCAATTCATGTGATAGACACAAATCCTTAGAATGGTTAATTTTGCTCTGGTCCTCCTCCACAGAGTGTACAGTGTTCGACATTTTTAGAGCTCTAAGCTCTAATGAATCTCTGAAATCATGTTAAGGTAGAACCAAAGAATAATTTAATTGCCAATAGCAAGTATATTGTTTTATTATCTAGGGTAGGAGAGTAAATCCACCTGCCTTTGAAAATTTGAGATGAAGTAAACAGTATAAGCTCTTGAGCAGTAACTGTTTGGGTCCTCTCTGTGAACATTACACATAGGTAATTTAACCGTTATCTTCTCCAATGGTTCCTAAAATGCACTGTGCTTCCTTAATCATTACTCTCATTTCCCTTAATTTTCTAGCTTGTGTGGGCAAAGACACAAAAGTATTGGAGACGTGGATTCATGAATGGGTCAGGAGGCTGTGGATTGTTCACGTGTAGTTTGTAATCAAAGCCACATGTAAGTAGTACAATGCGGTCTTAATCTTGGCAAAAATATTTTCAGTTTAGAAAGGCAGAGCTTTTATAAATAACTATGTTGCCTTTGTATATTCATAGGCTGTTTATATGACACCTGCCTTTGACTTGCTCTTGTATGGCTTAAATGCAAAACACATGCCAAAAGAGCTTGGTCAGGTGACTCTAGCATGAACCAGGTATACCAGTGCTCCGGCCTGAACCTGCTTAAAGGTTTTCACGCGACATTCTCATGTGTTCTGAGTTGAAAGTAAAGCCTTGTCTTGAATTAGTCTAATAAAACACCTTCCATCTGGAATAGGAAAGACCATAGTTCCAGGCTTTTATGAAAGCCTTAAAAATTAACTTTGGATGAATAAATAAAATATCTTTTTATGTATGTAATTGGAAGAGAATTTTGTGTTCTAGCTGCTTTTCATGCTTTATCTCAGTGGTGGCAAATTTACTGAGGTCAGAAAGAGAGAAACAAGGAATCTGACTGCCTACAAATAAAATAGGTTTCATTTTGTTTTCTAACAGCAGCTGCATCACTGGAAAATGTGTTCTAATGAGAATATTTATGTTTTAAATGGGAGAATAAACTATTGAAATAACACTGCTTTATAGAACTCTGGATTGGGCCAAGTGACTTTTAAAGCCCAGGAACTACACTTTGAGAAGTGTCAGCTTAGAGTCTAGCTATGTTCTGCTGCTGCAGGTTTTCTCTTTTGGTGTCTGACATAATTTAAATGCTTAATATTTGACTTCATGTGTAGGGTGTACACCAGTGGTGGAAAAAGATGATTTATTGGCGTATTTTATTTGACTTAACCACAGCATATACAGTATCTCTAAGGAGCTGTAGGCTAATAAATCTAAGTTATCCTGGTAAGTATATTTTTAACAAGCTTGTACCTTAGTTGCCAAAACCTCCATAATTTGTACCTGTCGTTAATTTACAGCTGAATTAGGAGCACAAAACTAATTTGTTCTTGAGAATCAGCTGCTGAGATTCTATCAAGGTGCTATAGAAGAATAACACATGAAGTAATATCTCAACAGCTTAGCATTTATATAAAAATGATGTGAAATGGTGAAATAAAAAGTCAGTGTCTGACATTTTAAAGAATTCTCAAAGTGACAGGAATTGCTCCAGAAGATCTTTACCTCCTGTGCTGTTGTGACTAATAATTTTCTTAGGAATTTCACAACGAACTTGTTCTGTGAAATTGTATCTCGAACTTGTCACACTCGTGGTGACCCTGTGCCACTGACTCAACGAAGTTGAGTATGTTAAGTATCACTTTACAGAAGAAAATAACTATACTCGAATCAGTCCAAAGGTGCATGTAGCTCAGTGTGCTCTCTATAACCATGGCCAATAGCACATGTCTAGGACAGAACATAAGCATAGGGCAAACATGCAGTGATACTACGCCAGAAAACCCTACCGGGCCCCAGTGACTTCCAACTCAAGGCCTTGAACTCTCACATACAGACCTGATCAAATTTAATTTTTCATTTCTCCATGTCTGTGAATAGGAAAACGTGAAGTGACTCCTGCAGGCAGATGTGCACATTGGAGACATTTTAATCATAGGGACAGTTGCCTAAAGAAGGAAAATATTAGAAGCAGTCAGAGGTTTAGTGGCTGTTTATTGCAGCAGTGACTATAGGCGTAGGGGAAGATATTTTCCAATTTGCCTGTGAGCTGGAATTGCTGCCTGCACATTATTCACAAAGATTTGGATGAAAACATTTGATGAAAACAATGAGTGGAGCCACATTGCCTGTTAAACCCAGTTTGTAAGACTGCCCTTTCGTGTTTCCTGACACGCTGTTCTATGATGTGTCATGCTTTGACAGGCATGTCCAGTTACACGGTGTCATGCCTGTATAATGTGATGTGATGGATGCGTCATGAAAGGATTCGCCTGAGTGTAATATGTCAGCTCTGAACTTTGGGGTGAGGAGGGAACTGCTTGGGATACTGTAGTCTGCATATTGGAAAACAAAGACATTTTCCAGTTACTGCTTTGCTGCTTGTTGAAAATACTGGGATGGATGGTTAAATTGTAGGTAATTTGCAGAAATGATATGTGTTACTTGTAGGCTTGTAAGATTTTCATTGTCTGTTCTTACAAAATAAGCAATGACATTAAAGTGTCCTATTGAGAAGAAAGTGATTTGCCCCCATCACCCAGCAGATCAGTCCCTCATGTATTGTGCTATTGTTATTTACAGTCCAGACCTTTACAGAGGTAAACCCGGCCTGGGAACTTAGAGATAGATATCCCATAGACTGTCACTTAGAGGACAGAAAACACAGCAGCGGGCAGCAGCAGAGAGTCTAAGAGACTCAGCAATTTAGATTCTTTCCATTTAGGACCTGTGTTGCTCCATTCTCCAGTCAACCCAGCTTGTCAATACACCTGAAAAAAAAAAAGTTTTTGAAAGCTTGGCTGTATTTCAGTTCAGAATGAAAATAAAGATTCTTCAAGCAGGGAGACAGGTTAGCTAGAAAATTCCATGTTGTGTGCCTTTCTGCAGCAAAATGGAGATTTTTCATCCAAAAGTCTTAAATCCATAGCCACAAAGCAGGGATTCTGTGGGACCAGTGGGAGAAGTGAGGAAGTTTTGGAGATGTTCTTTGACCGCTCTGCAAAATGTGATTTCTATAGCTACACTTGACTCGTGTTCAGAAGTTTACTTTCTTGAAGGTGTTTTCACTTCTCATGTTTTAAATGTATGTTGCCTATCCTGGCAGTTTGTATTTGTTTTATTAGACAATGAAGCCATTACAATTCAGTTTATTTTCAGCTTAACCTTCTATTTCTGTTCCAGTAGGATGTAAATGAATTAACAAATGTGTAAAAAATTAATTTTTATATCTTGTTTTTGTGTAGGAGTAGTATAGATTTGAAAGCTATGCAGCCTGACATTGCAGCAGACCCATGTCCAAAGTGAGATCCAGGTGGTGTGAAGATGGACTTTGCAGTAAGAAATACATGCATGCAAAAATGTTGCCTAAAACTCCTATTACATGTATATAGGCTTATTGTTCCTTTCAAGAACTGTTTTGAAAGCAATTACCTTGAGCAAAGGGCAAGTGTTGTTAACACCTATGAAATAAAATCTGCAGTGTTAAGGCCTCCTACACGTAATATTCCTTTTTGGCCAAAGAGCCTTTCATCCCTCAAATGAGTTGAAATTCAGTATATTTTGAAGGTATTAATGGCTGTGGTCTCTGCTCAGTCTCTGTACATCTCTTTCATTGTGGTTAATGTAGTGAGGTGCAGACATTGCAGGCAGACCTGTGGAACACGCAGCACCATCCCTGCAGGTGAGTGCTTTGCTCTGGTTTCATCTGCTTGAGCCTTGTTCCAGGACATTGCCTTTCTAATCCTGAAGATGCAAGATTGCACAGGCACATGCGTACTACTAACGTGGTTGTGGGAATTTCTGTTTCACATGTGGGAAGGGCCAGCATGCAAGTTATAATGCGTTCAGCCACAACAGAAAAGCCAGCAACTTATCTCTGTTTTAAGTCATTTGAAAGATAATGCCTGAGATATATGAAACGGAGGTATCTGTCTTCCCTTTTTCCCACAGGTCTTTTCTTTCCTTCAAAAAACTGTAGTTAAACTAAGATTAAGGTTTAAATATACAAGGATATTTTTAATACTAGCTGGTGAGAATTGACCTCACTGACGTCAATGGCAAAACTCCCACTGACTGTGCTGTAGTCAGGTTTTCATTCAACAAAAAGATAATAAAGAATCTGATTCATAATGAATGGAGGAAAAGATGAATCAACCCAAGCTGTGTGGGTAGTGTTTTTCCTGTGTTATTAACTGTGCAGTGCCATCACAACAACGAGGTCTGTCCTTATCTGCTGCAGTATTTATGATTGTTCTTTACTTAATACAATTGGCCCTCACGTTATTCCTGCCAAAGTGTGTGTTGAGCTCTCATTGTTGTCAATGGAAACTGAGTGCTGAGTTTTTCTGAAAATCTCTTGGTAATATTTTAACACAAGAAGTATTTTGAAATTACAGCTTTTTTATGACATAAAGGTCGATTAGGTATTGTTTCTAGATGATTTTTTAAACAAATGTGCTTTTTAGTATTTATACTACAGACATTAAAAATTTTTCTCTTTTTCTCCCATGATAGCAAAACGTAATGGTCGAATCTATTGTAAGAGCAAATACTATGACCATTTCTACCTATAGTTTCATTTGACATACATCACTGCATGAACATGCTAGAATGCCATAGCCCAGAAATAATTTATTACAGTGTCCCTAATTGTTATGAATTTGGGTTAATATTTGGAAAAATGTCTGATATAAACTATTCAATTAACTTTGTGTGTTTATTTCTGATTATATTATATATAGTGCTTTTCTGTTAGAGTAAGTGTTTGCTGTCAGTAACAGAAATTGTCAAATAACATGTTAAGTCAGATCTGTTTGGCCAGCCCTAAGTGACTATTATTTTCAGTACTAGACTATTTTTTTAAAAATTTGCATATAATTTTCAGGCAAAACAGAATCACTCAGTTTTTTCTCTGGTATGGGTTATGCTTTTTTATTCAGTGCTTCTCATAGTCATTTGGGTTATCTTTATATGATAAATATGCATTGATGCATTATCTTAATTGAGCAGAGTGCCAATATCCTATTATTTCCCTACCTTTAAAGCAACCCAAACCCCATCCTTGTACAGTATTATCTATACTAGCTGAGTTCTAAAGTTTGTTCTTTTGTTTTCTAATAGAACGTCCTTGAAAGTATAAGAGCTGTGTGTCCTTAATCAGTATAACTGCACACACGTGTGTGATGAGGGTTGGGATTATGCAGACTGTTGAGGTACCATTATCGCATGACATTCTTGTATTTTGCCTGAGAAAATGTATCAAAGGTATTTCTAGCAAATTCCTTAAATTAAACTAGAGTATGTAAGGTTTGCATGTTGAATGAAAGAAATGAATGCTCGAGATTTTTACTTGTCCACTCCAACTAGCTGAAAAGATACATAGGTCTCTGTGTCCTGCAGTTCTTTGACTACCCAGAAAAACACACCACTTGGTGAACAGTTAACTTGGAGCAATTCGTCAAAATGAGCACACTGCCTTTGTTGCCATGGCCAAAATCTGCCCCTGTTCTAAGATGGCCAGAACAGGGTGAACTTCATGTGCTCCTTTAATATAGTTTCCCATGAGGTCAATTGCCATTTCTTCTGGCAGTCTCTCTGGCTGTGGTCTGTGGAAACAGAACCTGGAAAATTAGGGGAGAATTAATGAATTAGTAGTTGCAAACACAAATTTGGAATGATTAGAGCCCAAGACTCCTATGAGTTAGCATATCTCTTAAAAAGATGCTAGCAAGACCTGTAACACTGTGGTGTGGATGCAGTGGTCTAATTCAGTGTTACATGACTAGAAATAGAGAAGGATTTAGTCACCTCTTTTGTTACCATCTTGTTGAATCTTCGACTTAATAATTTCCAAATGATTTCACATAAATTGATTATGGAGCTGCTGCTGGCTTCTGTATTTCAGCAACTCTGAATGCGGGGCCCTCAGGAGAGCATAAAAATAGATTTGGGGCTATCTTGGCACCACTGGCTTTAGGCCTGCCTGACACTCATCATAGCTAATTTGGCTGCAGAGCTCTTGTTTGATACTGTACCACCAGAAATTGATCCAGACCTTTGTTCTGTGTCTGTTCTTCCCTGTGAAGAACTTCAGGAAGAATATTCAGTACTGACCACTGGAGTCAAAATTGCCCATAAGGAAGATAGCATGCTTTATTCACTAAATACAAATATTTCTGAAACAAAGTTATATTGTGGTAATGTTAAAATTGTGAATGCTTGCACATCAAGATTTGTGTATTGCTAATGTTTTTTGCATTAACTTTTTGTCCCCTGGACTCTGGATGTTACAGAGCTTTGCAGAAATTCTAACGAGCCCTTCTGTGCTGGAATGCATCAAGAAAATTGCCCGCAAATACAGCTAGGCCTGTGCCGAGCTAAATGTGGGCACTGCAGTGAGTAATTGTAATTGTTTGCAACTGGGGTTACTGTACTTTCAGTAAATCTATAGACATGGGATGAAATATTTAAAATTGCTTGGCAGTTAAATATTTGCTAGTCTGCCTCGCTTTTGAGAAGTAGGAAACCTTTGTGATTCATACCTCTGTATCATTGCAATCAATGGCCACTGCTTTGCCATTAAGTTCAGTGAATGTAGGATTGAGAACAAATTAATTAATCAGAGTACAAAAGTTCTTTGCAATAGGGGAGACAAGAATTGAATCTGTGATTGCTACACCTGTGGCTGTGGAAATGGATCAAGGCCATGTTGGCTAATGAAACAGTGGTATTAAATATCATCTCTTTAGATCACGATGTTTTTCAAGCTAGTACAATGCAAGTTTTATGGACTTAAATACCACTATTTTTTGTAGCTAGAGCAGAAGAGCATTGCATAAGTAAGTTAAAATAACAATAATTATCATAATTATTTTCACTTATGAAAGTTGACAAGTTGCTGTAGCAGAATATTTTAAAATGCATACGTTTTTGTAAGTTACACGAAAATTATACGTGAGCTGCCAGATTTTTAGTACTCAACAACATGAATGCATAAAAATATTTTTGTTCATTTGCTCCAAGATTGTCTGTGAATAATGATAGATTCATCAAAGCTAATTACAGTGAACTCCCAAAGCAACTGGTTGGTTGAGTTAGTAACTGAAAAATCAACACAACCTGCCTATAAATGATTCTGACAAAGTGAATACAAATTTAAGTATAATAAATACTTACTCTTCTACTCAAATAGGTTTTAAAACTGGTGTAATCTTTCACGGCATCTCCCCAGACATGGATAAACCAAAGAATACGCTACCATGGCAAAAAGTGCTATAATGAAGGATATTTGAGCACTGATAGCTGTAAATGCATATGCCAATTGGGGTATCATGGGAATTTCTGTGCTATGTATATTGCATTACCCTGAACTCCTCTCAGATCTGCACAAGATCAAAGTACTTTTCTGTTAGCTACTTTTAATTTAGAATTTGTTACCCTGCTGGTTCTGTCTACCAGCTTGACTGCTTTCTGCTCAAGAGAATTCATAAACATGTAATGTATAAATATGAGAAACCCATGTATAAATTGTTTTTTATTATTGTTGCCTGTTGCAGTATTCTCGCCCTCGTCCATCCCTCCCTCCCTCCCCTCCAACCCCTTTGGAGCATCTGTGTACTTTTAAGATTTCACAGACTGAGAACTCTGTACAGAAATAATATATTTAGGAAAGGTAAAATTACCTTCACCCAGTTCTGATTTTAAGTAGGTACCGTTTTGTAACATTCCTGTTCATCTGCCTACTACTCCAGGTACTGGTGGTTATTATCTTAAGTTGTTCTATTCTGTTGCAATTGTATCTGATTTTATTTCCTTATTTCTGTTAATATTTTTCATTAATTTAGTTGGCTTCTCTATCTGGCATCTTCATCTGCCACTCAATTAAGGGAATAACTGGAGTGTTTTGACAGCCACGTAAATATTCTGGGAAGGGATGACATCTCGGGGCAGTAGTGCATGCAAACATGCTACTGTTGCCCTCAAGGATAAATAAACAAATGCCATCTCAGGGGAGTACCATTGATCCCGTGTGAGAGGTTGATGCATATGAAGAGGATCTCGGATGACTCTACCTTCCGAAAACAGGAGGAGCAAGGGCAGGAATTTTCTCACATTTTCCTTGACTTTGTCTTTCAATTTATGACAAACATTTTACTGCCTCTGTTTGGCATCATATTTACATACAGTGTTGTATTATAACAATATGTACAGTTACATAGTCCAGGTCTTAAATTGTGTGAAGAATTTCTCAAAGATCTCTTGAAAGCTTTGTGAAAAAAGTATCTACACTCTCTTAAAACCATTTTGATTCTCTGAATCACTACGTATCCTCATAATATTTTTTTCTTTTTTGTCCTTTTTTCTTTTTCCCTCCTTTTTTTTCTTTTTTTTTTTTCCTCTCCAGATGCATTTATAGACTATGTGTGTATGAATCCACAGGGCTGCTGTCTTGTTGATTCTACTGCTTCCTTATAATGTTCTTACACAATCATTGCAATGATTTTCCCTTCACATTCTTCAACCTGTTTACCACAGGCTCTTCTTTTATTTACGTGCTTTGGTCAGAATGTACAACTGGCATCCATAGCTCTGCTGCACAGACTGAGTCATAGTTAAATGGTATATTGGATTACGGGGTTTCTTTATGCAAAAGAAAATCTGGCTTTTCATGGTTTTAAGCTCCATTGAAGGTTGAGGCAGCTTTGATCCATCTGCAAATCTCTTAATATCAGTTTTGTTTCATGGTTTATGCTTACCCTCTTTTTTGTTTTCTTCATCTTTCAGTAATGTGGTCTGAATTAGCATGCTCATTTGTCAAAATGTTACTCATTTTTATATTAAACAGGTAGAGTTCACTCCCATGCTTCAAACAGCTTTTTCTTTTTAGAGACGTTGTACACTTTTCTATACTAAAAAATAGCCTAGGCAGCAAGGAACAGAGGCGAAATCATTACACCTTCAGGGCAGCTATAGTTTCCTACCTGTAGTTACAAGCCCCACCATCCCTGATGACATGCTTCCAGTTTTTGTTTGGGACACTGAGTGTCGATACAATAAATAACTATTCTTGCTGTTGCTGCTAAGGGTAGAATCACTGAGGTGCCAGAGAGACAGTGTTTGTTTATTCAGTGTGACACAGCAAAGAGAGCAGAGCTTTTTGCATTGTGGAAACACATGTCATAACTTAGTAGCGATGGACTTGACATGTCCTGTATCCCTTTCATGGTAAGTACGGGCACACAATCTGCATAATGATCGGATATTCACATGTGAGCACATGTTGGTATTTCTGTTTTCTGGTGCTTTAAACTTGCATTGACTTTCAGTGAAATTAGCTGAACACATTGTTGTTCTGGTGGGCCAATACATTGTCATTCTTGTGTCCTTGTTAACACAATACTGTAAGTCTGGCTGTATTATCCTTGTGAAAAACAGGGTGAATGTGGTAGGTGAGCTCAGGCGTTCCTTTACCTCCTCTCATTCTTCCTGTGGAACAGCCTCACTGATGCATAGTTCCAAATTTTTACTGTGTTTTCTGTCTGTGCATGTTAAGAAAAGCTTTGCAATCATTTGGAAAATAAGCTGTAATTTGCTCTTTTATGAACCCAAAAATGACTGTGCTATGAATATGTATTGAGAACTTAAAGAAAAAAATGTGGAAGAATTGTCAGTAATAATGATTTTAGATGATTCCAATGAAACCCTCATACCATAAAATCATTAGGACCTTTAAAACCATGTGGGGTATTGCACTGAATAAGAAGTGCAACGCTTTGTGCAGAATGGGTTTAACAGAAATTCATACTCAAAAACATGCCACTGGAACTTTAAAAATAAAACTCTAGTAGACAACTAAGGGAAATGAAGCCGTAAGTCAGTATTAGAGTCCTACCCCGGGACAGGTGGAAAGCAAGTTACATTCGCTAGGACCAAATAAATCCTCTAAGGAAGTGTCTGGGCCAAATTTTAATGAAAAAGAGTAGCCATAGCAGCTACATCTTTGGTATCGGTAACACAATGAGTAGTAGGAAAAAAAAAAAAAATTTACTTGTCAGTGAAACATGAGAAGCCTGGTTATCCTTATCTTCTGTTGTGCTTTTCCTGCTAAACTGGTAAAAAAATAAAATGGCAGTGTATAATAAGTATACTGGATAGTATAGACTATAACTGTGTTCGGTTTACAGTGGAATTGCTGCAGTGCTCAGAGTCCAGTTCAGAACTGTACTGTGGGTATTGCAGTGATTTTTACCCCATGCTTGCAGGTGGCACTGGCAGAGCACCAGCTCTGAGTTCCTTGCTGCACTGTTCCTCAAACGTCAGCTTGCTGAATGTCATGCTCTGGCTAATTTATACCAGTCTTAAGTTTGCACAAGAACGGATGGAGGACAGCTCTAAATATTGTTCGCATTCCCAGCCAATGGGTAATGTTACACCAGAGAGCATTTTCTAGGCTGGCAGTGGGAACACTACAGGGTAGCATGACAGGGGAGCTGCTCTCCATCTGCGCTGCAGTTGTCCAGCCCTTCTCCACACAGTACAAAAGCCAGTCACTGAACTCATTTGAAGGTGCCTGTTCAGTCCTAACTATAGGTTTTGCTTTTCCATGTATGCTCAATTTTAGATATGCCCGATTGCATGCAACACCTTATCTAATTTCTATTCTTTTTCTTTTTTTTTAAAGAGAATTGGGAGCTGAAAGCACATTGCTGAGCAACCTCAGGTAGGTATTTTCATTTGCTCCGATAATAATAGGCATACTGAGCAAAGAAAATATTTGTTCTCTCCTGAGGAGACTGTTTTAATGCACACTCACTGTGCATTGATCTCCTACTTAAATTCTCAAATAAGTCTGTAGTAATTCATGCAGTTAGTATATGTTTGACTAAGAATGTATTGATAGTTTGTTTCATTTTCTTCTGTAGAAACAAAGTAAAGTAATAGACAACTTCAGGCCTTACTAAGCCCATTAATTCCCTGAATTTTTGTATGCGAAGGGGAATCTGAAAATACATTCATACACCTGAAATGTGATTCAGCCTTATTTTGGCATTGCTCTTCTACCTTTTACAAGCAGAAGAGACTCACCGCTGAGTCTTACTTCAGCCCTCATTTAACAAAGATCTTGTATGTCAAGGAGAATACTAAATCCTTTAATGACTCCAGCTATCAGAGAGTAAGCCTCTAACATAACCAAAGCATAAAAGCATTTATCATAAACTAAATTAAATCATCCCAACTCAGCTCAATAGATATGAAGGAACGGATAGCAGAGAGAAATCAATTTAGCATCTTAGTAGATTGGGGGACTCACTATTGTCTTGCCGTGCTTTTCTAGTACACAGATAATAAAAACTAGCATCACCACAGTTTAAATCAATCCAAATACAGTTATTAAATGATAAAGTCAATGGAGATGTAGGAGGTGTGGTGTTGAAACAGCCTTTTACCGTGGAGTCACAAATGAAATAAATTTGTAGGAACTCATTGTACTTGGGTAAGCTGCAGAACCTCTGTGCAACGTAGTGGGACTGGGAAGGAGCTCAGAGGACGCCGGGAACAAGAGCCAGGGAGCATGCTGCAGGGAACGAGGTGTGTATATTGGCAGGTGTTAGACGACAGCCTAGTGAAACAAGTGACATAACTGCTGGCATAAAACAGTGCCATGAGATTATACTTTTAAAACTGAATCATGCTGAAAATACTGAAAGGCAAAAAAGAAGAGAGAAGTGAAGCGGTGCTGGTCTTGGCCTGGCTTTTTCTCGTTCAGGTGTCCAGAATGACTTGCTGTCCAGTGGAGCTTAGTGATAAAGTGCAGCTTGACAATTTTGGGAGAGAACCCTGGTAAACTTCCTCAAATTATTTCTGTAAGGATTAGAAGCAAAGACAATTCTAATCTTCTTCTGTAACTGTGCTGCATGATTCAAACCTCTAATCTCAATAACACGGTTAAATAAAAATGAGACCTAATTTACTTAATGGAGCAGTTTATGTAGACCTTCAGTTTTGTTAAGAGAGCTAAGTTAGAAGTATGAAACAAACTAAGATGCAATTAATGCTGCCTTGATAGTAGTTACAAAGACAACTGAATCCTTTCAAGAGAGAATGATTTTATTTTATTTTTCAAGCAGTTACCCTAATGTAATTGCTACTCATAATCTTGGCTGCTTGATACAAATTCAGGATTGCATTGAACAGTCAGTGTCACAGATTAGTACAACAGCTTTGGACTCATTTTGGAAAAATGCCTGTACATTGGTGATTTTACTATAGTATTTCTCTATCAAACAATTTGGATTCGCTTTCCTGTAATACGACGTTGCTTATATTTATTCCCGTCACATTTCATAAAATGAATGTAAATTACAATGGGGTTTTTTCAGCTCTTCGTAGAATACATGAATAACCAATTCCTAATGAAGAGTAAGGAAAATAGTTCACTGTGAAGTTTAATAATCTATAATGGATCAAGACAGGAATAGCGTTAAAGTTGGTGCAGCAAAGTACCCTTGAGAGTCTTCTTCCCTTTCAGGGAGAGTGTAGTTGTCACTAAATGCAAACCTTATTAAATCCAGCCAGATAGTGTTGTATTGTGGTGCAATATGAACCCTTGTAAAAAGAAAACTAGCAGCAAACTATGTGAGATGATTGAGACAAATAATGCATGTTACCATGCCTAATATTTTCTAACCAACTTTTCTCTAATGTGAGGTTTACAGAGAACAGCAGTGATTACAATATATGAGATTGTAGGCTTGCTTGTCAACCCAACTCTGTATGTGCTACCTTTGTGTTGAAACTGATTTATGGTGAAAAAGAGATAAATGTATAGAAAGAACTTGTGGAACAGGTAAAATTGTAGTCTTGGTTCAAAGAAATCTCAACCAAATTAATCCAAAGAAAGATGTGCTTACAAAAGAAGCATAAGCTTTTATGAGTTACAAAAATCAGATACAGAGGGAACTGATCTGGAAAACGTAATCAAATTATATGTAGTCAAACTAAGATGAGATATGCATGTGGACAGGATAAGGTTCCAGGTTATTTTAACATTTTTATTACTCACATTGATGAAATCCATAATCTCTCTGTCAACATTGCTGTATCATTTTATGATGTCTTCATCTTTTTACTGCATATTTTAAAAAATAACTCGTAATAGCCTTTGATTACACTCGGTAAAACTTTATCGGAACTTTATTTTGGTGGTATTAGATGACTTTGTTGTGATCCAGTTCTGTCAAAAGCATTACAATGAATGAACATACCTATAGTTCCAGCATATATAATGTATAACTTCTACTAATGAAATTTCCTAGAGCGATCTCCATATCACATGTTCTGAAATGGGATATGAAGGCTTGACACTTGGCTTGCAATGATGGTTTAGCTTGGTGCTACTCTTTTGAAGTAGTTTTAAAATGAACTGCAAATCATCCTGAAGGACAGCACCTAGAATGGCTTCTGCTGCTTATGTTTTCAAGATGTTTGTGTGGATGTCGCAATATGATCAGGAATTCCCCTATGCCAGTAGATGCTGGAGCATTTTTATGTGTAATTTCATATACAATTTTCTAATTTGTACATATATTTCTGTGAACACAAAAGTGTGTGACTGAGAATCAGGACTCAGAATTTTAAGTTAGTCTTACATGAACACTGAAGTATAATAATAATTCTTAAACTGTGTGGGTTTTATCTTAACAAGTTAGTGGCATGGATAGACTGCTAAAAAAGAATGTGCATCTGTCGCTTTGCTTTCAGTCCTATATAGCCTACTGTTTCAGTATTTAATGGAAATGAGAGATGCACTTTACTCATAATTATCATAAAAAGGGTTAGTGTGGAATGTAGAGGTGACTAGATACATTATTTTATTACAATAATAGACTCGCTGAGGAAAAACTCTTTTATGACACATTCCATTAATGCTGTTACAGACCCGTAATTTGAAGATTACTGCTCAAAAACCCAGACAAAATGATTTTACAATCATGGGCCCATTAAAGGTTTAAGAATTGTCTGGTTAGATTAGGAAGAATTTAGTTGTGCAAATGTTGTGTGATTTATTATGCTACTTAAAAAGCGCACAGACACATGTGCTTGTAAAGCAGGCTGCATCTGCAGAACAGCCAGGTCCTCTCCGTGCTGCGTGCGGGGCCTTCTCACCTACGTGTAAACTTCGTTTGTATTGATCTGCTTATCATTTCTGCATCTTTGGCATAGTAGAAGTATTTATTTTAACATCCAGTTCTCTCATCCCAAGTAGACAAGACGTGGTACTATTGATCCTCAGGCCAGTCATCCATTAGGCATCCATTAAGATCCAGAGTGATAGACAAATGTGAATTACAATTATTATAATTCCATCAAAGAGCTGCTAAGATAAGGCACAAGCCTGTAGCTCAGCGAAGATAAGGATCACCTGAACCCCCAAGATATTACTGTAGCCACACTTCATATTGTTGAAATAAAAAGGCCTAAAGCAGTGTGCTGAGAGATGTCCTTTGGTAAACTGTAGTGCTTCCAGGCATTAAAGCCCTTAGCCCTCGTTTCACACCTCCGCCAGAGTTTTTCCCTATCAAGAATCAGCAAAAGGGAACCTGAGTCTGTGCTTGGGCCTTAATGTGCTTTCTACGTCCAACATGATCGGCTTCCCATAGATGCTCCAGAAAGCATCTGTCATCACCATTGCCCTAAAATAGTTTCAGCCTGGCCTGGCAGTTTCTCATCCATTTTTGCCTTTTCTTTCTTACCTGGCATTTCCTTTCCCATGTTATAATTTGCTCTTTTCTCTATTTCCCTGGCCAAATCTGACTCTGAAACTTTCTGCTGAGTTGGATTAATTTTAAACAAGATACGGTGCCATGAGAGTAGCTCTCTGGAATGGTTTTATTGTAGACATGTTTGAAAGTATTTGTTTAACTGAGCTGTGTGTTTAAAACTACACTCATGAGCTTATGGGCAAATGAGGATCATAGTTCTAATTAATATTTTTAAACTGCATGGCACCCCAGGCAAATTGGTAATGCTTTTCTTTCCTATTTTCACCATATAAACAGACATTTAGAATTGTGCAGCTGTCTTCCTCAATGGCGCATGCATAATTAACAAATACCTGAAATATCTGCCTGGATGTGTACTCTGATGTTCATCAAATGTGCCCTTGGTCTGAGAGACCTGATGACGCACACCGCTAGGCGAACAGAGCTCGGGGAACCCAGCTTCCGCCACAGCTACTCGCTTCCCTCCCTGCATCCACCTTTGTTATTACACAGGCTTATTAGCGTTCTTGCACGTGCTTATTTTCACTGTTGGGGCATCTAAACCTGACTCTTAGCTGATAATTGGAAGGTCGAAACAGCACAAAGCTTTCAATATAGCATAGCAATTCTAATTTACCTTGTTGCATCTCTTTAGTGAGGCTCTTACTCATGGTGTGCGTGCTGCCAAAAGGGGATGTTCACTGTTAGCAAACGCTTCAGCTTTACCTCAGCATCCCAGTTCCTCTTTCTGCTGTCTCTTGCTTTTCTTGTTCTTCCCCAGGAACGTTGCCCTTTCGATACGATCACTCCACCAGGTCTAGTCAGAGAGAAGAGCTGAACCTGGGCCCATTGATGACAGAGTAACTGAGTCCTTGTTTCTATAACTGAATTGTGCCTACCGCAACTTGCCCCAGAGGGCACGCCAGGCGGGGTGTGTGTGTCAGTAGCACAGTTAGACCTTAATGTTGGATGGAAACCCCTTAAATATGAATTTCATTTGGGAATTGCATCCCTTTCATGGGAAAATAGGTACAATAACATCCATTATTGATTATTTCATGACGTTGATGTTTACAGACCAATATTTAATGTAGTGATTGGAGAGTTTGTTGTAAGTACAGGGTGCACGTCTGGTATCAGCCACAGAATGCAAAGACGCAATTTTTTTAAAGTATGTAAGGAAATTTTTGTGTTTATAGTGAAATGCAGCAAGACTCCCTCTTTGCCCTGGAGGATTAAACTCTGCCCTGTAGCACAACCCTCGTTTGTGTAGTTTAAGTAAAAGTGCTGTCACAGAGTTTTGTGGTGTTGGTCGTGTCTGCAGCCGAGTTAAACTGCTCCTCACACCACTCATGTCGGAGCCGTGCGGCAGCGCTGTTGGGGCTTTGCTCCTTGGAAGAGAGAAGCTGTGCCACCAACAGAGAAGCTGGTACTGGTTTTCTACGGGAGGATGTGAGCACCTGCAAACAGGAAAACAAAATCCAGAAAAATACGTGAGGTAGAGTTTGTTCATTTTAGCAGTTCATCACCTGAAACAAGGGTATCTTTCATCTTTTGCTATTGTGCTCACGGAGTTCACCGTTAACTTTGTCATCTTGCTGCTGGTTGTACACACGTTACACTTTGTCCATTTTCGGCAGAACAGGATGGTTTTACGTCGCGTATGTTGATCCAAATCGCGTGGACTTGCTGTGGACACGTAACCCTGTTGGTATGAGCAGATTCCTTCAGTTTCACACTCGGCGGGGCCCGGAAGGATCTGGGTCCCATCCCTTCAGGCGAGTGACCCGCAGCGTGCCTTTCCGCGAGCGGAGAGCTCCGGCGACCGCCGAGTTTCTGGAGAGGCTCTTCTCCCCGCGCCTGTTACCGATGGCACCCGAGTTAAAACCTTCAAAGCGCTGACTTTCGCGAGCCGCGGAGGCGGCAG
>VZSC01047435.1:300079-310592 GCA_013398225.1 Steatornis caripensis
GAAGCGGTTCTTGAATATTAACCAGCTCTCTTTGGCCCCCCTGCCTTCTAGAGCGCTAACCCAAGGGATTCCTCCCAGTAGGTCTTTGAAGAGGGCAAAGTTAGCTTTCTTGAAGTCCAGGGTTCTAATCTTACTTGTAGCCCTGCTTCTTCCACGCTGGATCCTGAACTCCACCATCTCATGGTCACTGCAGCCAAGGCTGCCCCCAACCTTCACATCACCAACCAATCCTTCTCTGTTTGTTAGTATCAGGTCCAGGGTCGCTCCTCTCCTCGTCGGCTCCTCCACCATCTGCGTTAAAAAGTTGTCATCAATGCTCTGCAGGAACCTCCTGGACTGTACATGCCTGGCCGTGTTGTTTTTCCAGCAAATATCAGGGTGGTTGAAGTCCCCCATGAGGATGACCCTGCCAGGAACTCTCTCACAGGAGATGTTCCTTAGGAGACCCAATAAAAGCTGTGAGGAGGGCTTGCTGTCCTAAACATATCCTGACAAAGCAGCTTATTACAGAGTTGATCTCTATGATAAGGTATAGTGCAGTTTCTTTTCAGAAAGGAAGTAATAGCAGAAATAATGAGTTCTGGAGAACGCAGGTTGAGCTGCTGTATTTGTACAACAACTTTAAGCCAGAAAAGCTGGTGCTGCAGCCAGGGAGCAGTCCTCCCCCTGAGCCCCCTTACCCTGGCTCGCGGTGAACCACGAGCTCAGATTTTGTCAGACCAGCAAGTTGAACACCTGGGCTGTGCCTTTGCTGGTTCTGGTGTTGTGGGCAGAAGCAGCCTGCTGGAGACTGGATAAAGTGAAGGGAAACCTTAAGCCCTTTTTTCTCCACAGGCCTAAGGAATCTGCATTAAGAAATGTGTGCAAACCCTCCTTGAGGGAGCATTTGGAGAACTTGGAGATAGTTTCCTGCTGACCCTGAGATAGCTACTGAAGAAGTGTATATTGCCAAGCGTTTGATTTTGAGAGAAGGTTCCAGGTGCAAACCATCCTTTATCCTGGAGCAGATGGTTGGGATGTGTCCCTTGGGACTGAGGTAGACCCTGGGGCATTGCAGAAGAGTGTGAAACTGCAGGATTTAATTTCTGCTTGTATCGTTTGGAAATTCATTCCTGCACAGCTTAGTGCCCCCAGCACTGTCCTCTGGTGGAGCTTGATGTCTGTTCTGTTACAGTCGCTTTTGCAAAAATAGGAATAATGTTATTAGTGTAAAGTTTTGGAAACTTTTGCAAGTATTTGTGGCATATTTAACTGGCAGGGGGAATCTACTGCTGCTACAGTAGAAGAAATCCGTTTGATTATTACAGAAAGAGCCTCATTACGATTTATGCCTGCTTGACAGAAACTCTCTGAACTCAAAACTCTTCTGGCATTTGTTTCAATTTTTTTTTTTCTTAAATCTATAAAACATTCATTATTGTCTGTCTTCAGAATTTGTCTTTTTTTTAAAAGCACCGTCTCAGTAGGATTTTTGATGGGCTGGTTTGCCAATCCAGAGATTGGTATTCTCTTATGTTTCTTTAGTAATCCTGAATGTGGAAAATGTAAGCTGTTTGGGACTTGTAGTAAATTGGGTTTTCACTTTTCTTTTGGGTTTGTGCAGAAAGGCTGCAGAAAAAGAGTTACAGAAGAATTGTTGAAAAAATGTCACTGCTCTTCTCGTATGTGTTGCTGATGATAAGGCCTTCAGAATCCAGGACTGTACCTTTCTGTCTAGAGACTTCCCTTTCCTTTAGATGTTTTGGCAATTTGAAAAGGCTTTTGTTTATTTTCCTTAAGGAATCACACTGTCATGCTGAAGCCCAACTTAATAACACAATACTTACATGCATTGTGTGATCCTGCAAACCTCATGGCGAGGGGCTGAGGAGGGAAGTGGGGCCCCTTTATTGAACTGAAACCCTAACAGTACGAACTTGTGCCCTTGTGTGTTTTTTATGTTTTGTTGCCAGCACCGAAGGCTTTGTTCAATACAGGTTTTTCATTCAAAATGTAATGTAGGTGAAAGAACAGCTACTAAAAGCAGCGCTTGGATACTTCACCTTGTCTGCCACACAGCAGGCAGTCCACAAGGAGTAAAGAGACAGGAGATCTATTGATTTATTGCAAATACCATAGTAATGAGCATTGCTGGGAAATGAAAGGCATCAGAAGCATAAGACAATTATGTGAGGTTTGCGTAAATACAATAGTATTTTTTTGGGAGGCAGTGGATCCCCACAGGGGACTGTGGACATATCCTTAAAATAGCGTAATTATGTTTTGGCAATATGAATTCACATTAGTGGTCCATTCAAATCAGGAGCCTTTGTTGTCCTTTTAATTTTGAGTAGGGCAAGTCTGAAATGCTTGTTGTGTCTCAGAGGGGTAAAGCCATGGGGCAAGTATTGAGCAACAATGACCATTGCCAGATGAGCTACCCAAATGGCATTTAGTGTTAGTGCAGCCCTTACCTTGCTTATGCCCTTACATTTGCACACCTACAATTCTTCTGTTAGAATGGAAAATATTTTTCTTTTGCCTCTTCTTCTTTCCGTGTCCCACATTTGTAGCAGATGCGCAGTGTCAATAAGAAAAAGCGTTTCTCACTGAGATCCTGAACTGTGGTGTTACATCAGATCCACTGTTTACAAATTAGAAAACTGTACATTGTTGCAAAAGAAAAAATGCTAGTGATTTTACTTCAGAAAGGCTGGGATACTTCAAATAACTATTGCTCAGGATCTTTCTAAGTACTTCCTAAAACTGAGAAGTAAGTGTTTGGGAGAACAGTAGCTCTGCTTAACTGCAGTGATGAATGCGCGAGCAGATGTGCTCATGCGGAGTCACCAGCATGTCAATGGGACTTCTTCAGAATAGAAATTAAAATAAGCTTTGTGTAATTATGGTTCTGTTCTCTGTTCTAATGCGTATACCGTGAATAAGGGATATTAATCCAGAACAGTACTTGGTTACAACGGGAACAGAAATATTCGTAGAGCTGTTGCTGGAAGCCTCTGGATAGTGCTGTCTGGTGTATGTGCTCTTTCTGCTTTGTGCGTTCTGTTTCCGTCCCATTGAGAAGTTTTAGTAATCTGGCAGTTACGAAATGCAGTCTTTTCAGCTCCTTTTGTGCGGTTGCTAGCTGTAGGTCCTCTTATGCTGCTGTGATACACTGATGCAGTGACAGGTGTGTGGAGGAGCACATTTAAAGACTTAGACTGAGAACTGGAGTTGAAAAGTCCTGTGGATCTTGCATTTCCTTTAGTAATTCTGTAATTGCATCTGCATATCAGTATTTTGCCAGAGTTTAACGTGGACCCTCTCTGGTCATAGGAGTGTGATAACAAAAATTTTCTTGTTTTTTGTAACTGCTTTACTGCAAAATATTTCTTTGGAAAACAGATGTTTTTGTGTATTTATGTATTCTGTATGCTTTTGTGGCCTTTGAAGCTAGTAGGAATTATATGCATATGTTTCAGTGGAATTCCCTGCTTGGAGAGTAAAAACAATGACTTTTTATTTGTTTTGCCTAGGGTAAGTTACTCACCTCATGCTGCTTATATTCCTGTGGCGCTTTCTTCAAAAGTACTTACTGTGAGCAAACGGAATAGTGCCAGGCACAGATTTACTGGTGGGGGGATACTGCAGCCTGGCCCCAGCCCCGCCCAGGAGCTCTGCAGGCACCCCTGCCTCCTGACTTGATCGCAGCCAGGCAGCTTTGGTGGCACTTCTTCACTCCGTCCCTCCAGTGCAACTAAATCTGATCCCGACTGTAAATTGAAAATAATGCATTTATGTGACTAAATTTCAAGCAATACTGCAAATCTATAACACAGTATATTTCGACGTGTATGCATATGAGGAAACTTGAGGTATAGGCAACCTTTTTTTTTTCCCTTGACACCTCTTTAAGCTACGAGAAAGTAAGCTTCTGTCAAAAATTGGAATATTCAGCAGCAATCCACAAGCCATGCTCTAGATAGTAATATGTTTTAAAAATAGTTTTTAAAATATTTTTGGAGAATGTTCAGAATAGCTGTTGCATTACACAGAATTTCCCCTCTTGTAGTCTGCTGAGAGTACGTTTTCCCATCAGAACAGCTTTCCCACTTGTCCTTGGAAGGTTTCACTTTCATTTTTGAATTGCTTAATTACAAATTATAAGTATGTGATGTAGCCTTAATTGGCCTGCTGTTTTTCATAGGAAGATCTGAAAGTGCTTTGAAAATACCGAGCTTTATTTAGCCCTGTTTCCTCCTTTCCCTGTCTGGAAAATTTCTCCTATCTATGGGATTTCAGAAGGAATTTAGAGCACTTTGTGATGTTCGACGAAAACATTTGACATCAGAGTCCAGTTTACTTTTTTGTTGGGATTTTTTTTTAACCATTACAAACTCTTGAGGTCTGTCTTACAGTTAGGAGAATAAACAGCACGTCCAGGAACATGTTAGAGTTAAATGAGCTTCTAGATACTTTACAATTAATATGGATCTTCTTCAGTTGCTGGGTGATATACCCAGGCTTTGGGAAGCTGGTAAGAAGGATTTCGTGCAGTAATATTGATTGTAGCGTTTGGTAGATTCTTACAAGGTTATTGATTGATCCTGCATTGGAATGCAGGTTATGCTTACCTATGCTTAGAGAGGGTGTCTTAATCAAAAACCGCAGCAGGGAAGAAAGCAGTAAGAGGATAAAACTGTTGACTCTCATTTGTTTGCAACCCCTAGAAATTGATGCAGGCTCTTGTAGAATTGTTGATTAGGCAAAGCATTAACAATAATATTTTTTTCCCCCCTTGTTAACAGCTGCTTGCAGTGGAAAGCTGGAACAGCACACAGAGAGACGGGGAGTCATCTATAGTCCTTCTTGGCCATTGAACTACCCTCCAGCTGTCAACTGCAGCTGGTACATTAAAGGAGATCGTGGAGACATGATAACAATCAGGTATGGTTTGATATTCCGTGGAGATAAAGGATTGCTTTACTGAAATGAAACAAAAAGCAAGTTCTTATCTGATACACCACTTTGAGGCTGTTTGTCAGAGCTACTGAATTGTCCAAGGAAGCTGAAGTTGATTATGCTGGAGCAGGGTTGCAGGTTGGGCACCTCTCTCACTTAAAAAAACATTCCACTGTGTCTTGTTTCTGTAGGCTTCTTCTGACATCCATTATTGTATATGCAAGTCACTTGTAGTCTTTTAATGTATTTATTTTCACAATACCTGTGTGAGATTTCATCCACCTCTGATAAATGAGGAGGTGGGAAACAGTGATATATTTACTCACATTAAATAGTCCCCCTTCTTTTCATTGCTTGTAAATAGGAATAAGTGAAGGCTCTAAAACCTGGAACAGCCTCAGTGGGATATGTAAAATTCTTAGAGCAAAAATGGCTTTTTCTGTAATGTCTTGAAATGGTGCTATGTTTAATTGACAGTTGAAGATAATCATTGCTTATTTTTACTTGTTAACCAAAAGACACATGCTTTTCTGCTTAATATTTAGTTCCAACAGAATTAAATAATAATTAGCATTTGTGACACAATTTCTACTCATTCTATAAAAATACTCTTCAGAAGAGACTAGAATGTATTAGAAATGGTTTGTTAAGAATGTTTAGGTTAAAATATCAGCATACTGCGAGTGTGCATAACTTCTCTGGGCTAATTGTAGTATCCTTCTTAAACCAAGAATTTCTTATTTAAAAAAAGAAAAAAACCCCAAACCTAGGAAAGGGTTTTCTGTTTGGTTTTTAGTACTGTTGTATTTGACACCATCTGCTCATTCTTTGCTCAGCTGCTTAAAAGGACTGCAAACCTCTTCAACTGCAGATGCTCAGCAATTAAAAACAAATCTGCCACAGATGGAATAATAGGAGGGCTCTGCCATTCGTAGTTCAAAATAGGAACTACTCATCAAAAGTAAGGAAGTAGATACCTGCCAGCATTTGAGATCCATAAATAGAAACATGCTTTTAAACCCCATTAAATTGTATCAGACTTGGGGAATTTGGTTCAAAGCAGAGATTGTTGGAAACTCTGAGGAAGCACACAAATGAGACACAGGACTTTGCTTTGGAGAATAGTACTGCAGTTTATGCTATGAAAATGTCTCAGAGCTCCCAGTTAGAATTAGCATTCTCTTCTGCAAGTGCGAGTGTAACAGAGGCTAAAGAAATAATGTAAGGTGAGGAAACTGGTAATAATGTGTGTATACAATTTAGTTGTGTGCATAACAATATGATTTAAAAGATTTGTTAGTGGATTTGTTTTATCACTGCCATATTCTGCCCTCCTATGCACATGCAAACAATGGGAGCTATGTGTTTACATCCTAGGGAGTAGTGTTGTGGTGTTATGTTTCTGACTATAAATGTACTTGCAGCGACTCACTTCAGTGTATGAAATGCAAAATGTTACAACATCGGAGGATTTCTTTAGAAGGTTGTAGCCGTCATAATGCCAACGTCGTGAAAGAAGCAGCTGACTTGCCTAGGCTAGCATGATATAGGTAAACTGGGAAAGAGGGTTCAAATACAAACATTTTTTCTTCTTAGCAGTTGAGTATGCTTCTTGTCCTAACAGTGTGCTGGTAGGGGCATAAAGGAGTAGCTTCTTAAAATTTTCCTAGGAAAATCAAACACTGTTCTTGTGGTAACATCTGGATTTTGAAAAGTTTAAAAAACCCCCCACCTCCTTTGTGTTATGTTACACTGAATGCATTTCCTTTGATCTTGAATTCTCACTGACAGTAAGACAGCAATGTTATATAAGCATAGTATTTGAGACACAGCAGGAGTCATTAAGGGATAGAATTGCAATTGAAAGTAGTTTTGATTTCTAAACATCTGCAATCAGTGGTCATTTTTTAGAAACCTATTATTCAGCAGCTGTCAATAGAACAGTGTCCAGATCTACGTGTGGATAGAAGATGCTGGTTTCTGTGGGCATGTCCTTTAGAAGCTTTGTCTTAATACCTACTTTCATGTGTGTGTATTGATTTTCTTCGTATCGTCACGTTTCCATGCTTACTGTTTTGCTTTACAGTTTACTTTTAGGAATCCTTGGGGGAAACTTCACAAGAACAGGAAATACACATTCTTTGTGCTTATACGTCTCTGTTAATTGTGCACATTTCAGTACTTTCTTCTGGATTTGTGTGTCTGACGGAATGGTGCTGTTGAGACCTGGGAACAAGTGTGTAGCTACTGTTGTCCAGGACTATGTTGTGTCACCTTAGATTCAGATAATCAGTCTGTTAGTTATTGTTTTGGAAACTACTTGATTTTTCCTCCTGTTTTCCCTGTTTTTCTGCCTGTTTTCACAGAAGACTACATAAAAATCCTGTTAGATCAGATAAAGATGTCATATGCAGTAACTGCCTTTGTACCATCTTTTATAGGCTTTGTACGTGTATATTCCCTCATACCTGACAAAAAGACCGAAATTGGTTTTGTTTAGCAGTTGCTGTCACCTAATGCTTGTAATTAACCTAATGTGGGCAGAGTATAAATGAATTGCATTTTACTATAGGAAATTATGGGACTGAGAGTAAAATATTCTCCATGTTTGGAATTCAAGATAAGAGTATTGAAAAGTGATCTGCTTAGTGATCTACTCAAGCTGTCTCTTATTAATTGAGGTGGGGGAGGGCATCACCTCCACTGGCTTTCACTTCAGAGATTCACGTCATTGGCTTCGAAAGAAGAAATTTTCAGATACCATCTGAGTTTCGATTTCTGAGTAAAACTGAGGCCTGTTCATGTAAAGGCTTGCTGGTCTGTAATTGTATGAAGAATTAAAGGGACTACTTCATAGTCTATTTACCAAACTTACAGTGTTTCAGAACTTGACATTAATTGGAAAAAACTCATAATAGCCATTTATTTAATTCAGCTGCATGCGCTCAGCTTTTGAAAACACGGCCCCTGTGTTCTTGCCTACGGTTATACAGTTAGCTGGTGCTTGGGAGCTGGGAGTAGAACAGAGCCTTCCCGACTTCCAGGTCCTTGTGCTTCAGTGGTTAAGCAGAAGTTTTTAATGAGCCAATTAAGTCATCAGTTGTTCACAGTCTGCACTTGCTGTGGGAGGTTGGCAAATAGAAGTAACTTTTCTTGCTTAATTGGCTGGTCTTTTTATTGTGGGACTGGGCTCTACTGATCTGCCCATAATATTTACTCTCTGATTTTTTAATGAGTTTAGAGGGCCAAATTGGACATTTATTTTTTAATTTATTTACTAATTACTTTCATTCAGATTTTACATCTGCTGGGCCTCCAACAGTTTACCCTTTTTTTGTTCATTTTCCTGATCATCCCATGTCTGCCTTTTTCCAGGTAAGAATGCAATTTTTCGCTTTAATCTGTAGTTGCTTGTGCTTAAATTACTAAGAGGGTTGTAGGGAATTCCCTACATTATTTATAGAAGTACTTTTTTTTCTAGCTGCTACTGCACCTTTCAGTGCAGATGGCAAAAAAAGCTTAGCTCTGCTAAGCGTTAGTTTTGCAGGTAGCACATTTTTTCATATTTTCAGAGTGTGAATGAGTATTATGAGAAGCTGGTTTAATGAAATTCTTTCCAGCAACATAAAAATACTTGGCAGTTAATAGGAAAATATTGTTGTAGGCTACTGTTGCTTCACTTGAGTAATTTTACAGGCAAGATCTGATACGTGGCCAATTCTGTAATTTTCTGTAAGCTCCTGGAGTCCTGCTCAGTGTTGGAGGTAACCTTGTTTCAGTATCATAACACTGAAAGAGAAATCAGATTATTTTACCTATTTTTGCAGAATTCTGCAAAAACAGGTTTAATGCTGTATTTGTCAGTTCACATTGAGTTGTTCTGATCCTTGGAGTTTGAATGCTTCCGGTGTTTAATAGACTATTCTTGTACTTTTGTAGAAAATCAGGGGATTTTTTTAAAGCTGTGGAAGAGGCATTCCAAAAGCAAGGTAACTGGAGTGTGCTCTGGTCACGGAGAGGAAAAAAAGCCTGGAGGAAAGCTGGATTCTCCTCCCCTTTGTCATCAAGCGTTGAGATGCCAGAGCAGAGGAGTGTTGCCCTATAAGTGAAGCTCATGGGTGGCAGGGGATGTCCGCATCCCACAGAGCAGGTGTGGAGTTGTGGGGAGGCATGCAAGTGCTGGAGTTCAGTGCCAGTGTGCACTGCAGCTTGCATGGTAGGATGGACCACTGGGTCCACATCCCACTCCTTTAGACACATGCTTTGCTGGAGGGGGTTAGTGACTGAACTGACCCTTCTTTTGCTCGTCCTCCCAAACCCTGTGCTTCCCTGCCCAAGATGTTTAACAATCTGCAGTACTGACTGGTGCTGCATGAGATAAGAATGACATTAGCCATTGGTACTCTCTGTTTCAGTATGACTTGATTCTGTTTCCTCTGTTAATCACAGAAGATGACGTGGGTTTTGGATACAAAGGGCCCGAGACCTCCGTCAAGAACTGTAACTACAGGCTTCGTTCGGTACTTTTCCAAAGGCTTTAAGATATTTGTACAGTCCCACAAGCAGCAGGAGCACAAGACTCTGTCCTTTATTTCCACTGCATACCCTCAGTCATTCAACCACTGGGCTAATCATTTTGACAAAAAAATTTGCATTCCAGTTTGAGAAAGTTCAGTGGAATAAGTAAATGTCCCTGCACTCTATTTTGTGGGTAGCAGGATTAAAGTATTCTTCAGAAGACTGTAACAACAGCAGTGCTAGATCTAGTTACAGATGATGAAAGAAGTGAAGAGCAGAGGTTGAACACACTGTTCAGAACTCGGGTAAAATAAACCAGAGGGCTATTTTAATGTTATATTGGTATGGCAGAAACTTCTTACACAAAACCTTGTTGTTCCAAATGCATTATAAAGCAAAAACCAATTTTATAAATTTATATGCACACACATATTTATACATGTTGTTTCATATTTCTTTACAAAGGAGTGTTTTTTTCTGGTGAGGTTGGTTGATGGCTCATTCAAATATATCATGCTTTTGGTCTTGAGTAAAAATCACCATCAATCTACATGGGACAAAATTTGCTTCTATTGGAGACAGTATAACTTAAAAGGATGCTGGAGTGGAGTGACAATGCCTTAAGCAAAGCAAAATTTGTTCAAAATATGTCGGTTGGTTAGTTTGCATGAGGTAGAACATAATCGGCTTTGATTTTGCCTTTGCCCTTAGAAGAAGAAAGTTTGTAACTGCTATGGTATCTATTATATATATTTTAATATATATATATATAACTTTACATCAGAACTAGAACATCTGTATTTCAGAGAAATTGTGTTTATTCCGTGATGTTTGAAACTCTTAGGCACCTGTGATTAAGATGCTTATTGTTTTTGAAAAAGAGTTAATTCTTACAAATAGTCTGTATTGCCGTTTTTCGAATACCAAGGCATTTAGAATCATAGAATGGTAGGGGTTGGAAGGGACCTCTAGAGATCATCTAGTCCAACCTCCCTGCAGGTTAGCCTAGAGCAGGTTGCACAGGAATGCGTCCAGGCGGGTTTTGAATATCTCC
>VZSC01047435.1:313544-472662 GCA_013398225.1 Steatornis caripensis
TGATTGTCCTTGCTTATTCCCCAGTCAATTGCAATGGCATGATTATTGCCATTTTGGACCCCACCCCCCGAGCCATTCAGTTTAAAGCCTGCCTCACCAGGCTGGCCAGCCTGTTGCCAAAGATCCCCTTGCCCTTTCTAGACAGATGGAACCCATCCCTCCCTAACAGATTAAAGTCACTGAAGTATGTGCCATTATCATAAAAACCAAAACCCTCATGGCAACACCAGCCACGTAGCCAGGAGTTGCCGTTCATTATCCTTCTATTCCTGGCTTCACCCTTACCTCTAACTGGTAAAATTGAGGAAATTGTTTCAGGAACTCATGCATCCCCGACAAGCATGGTGATTTCAGGGAGGCTGTTAAAGATGGTACTTCCTTGCAAGTCTCTTCTGCCTTGTCACCCTTGTACGCCATTGGTTTTGTGGGTAAAGCTTGGATTTCTTAGTGGAGAAGTGTGGGATTCTGTTCTGAATCTATTTTGAATTCACAACTGGCATTCAAGAAAACCGGTTAGCCTCTGTATGCCTGTGCTTCCACTTTGGAAGATGGGACAAAAGTTTCTTCCTCTTCCACACCCCTTATAATAAACCAAAAAAGCCCTTTATTAGCAATGTACAATACTATATTCTCAAGTTGCAAATAGAAGATACTGTTAAGTACAAACAAATGCAGGCTCTCCAGAGGCATTGCTATCATCTGCAAAAGAGTTTTTAAACAAGACATGTGCGTGTAGCTGACTTTTCTGTACTCTTCCTTTGTATGAATCTTAACAGTGTTAAACCTTTTCTTTTTTCTCCCCGCCCTGCCAACAGAAATACATTTTAACGTAAGGTGCAGACAGCTTATTATGTAGGCAAATTCTCCCCTGGGTGCATGCAGTCTGTGTTGTATAACAACGCTATGGGTGAATTATTTACCTAATAGATAAAAGTAGCTCTTTTCAGCAGAGTGGGAAAAATGAGTGGCTGTGGGACCTGGCTGGAGTGGTGGGAACCAGGTGGGATAGGACAGCAAATTGTTTACCTCTTTAAGGTTGGTTCTGGTACATCTGAAATAACTATAGAAGTAAGAGATCAAAAGATTTAGTAAATGATCTTGTTTGTATTGCCCAAGCAGAAGTTTTTCTAGTCATTCCCTCCTTGCTTCTCAGTTCTAAGTTTCCGTTTCTTCAGTGACCGTTCTTTTTTCTTAAAAATTTTTGTTGTTGAGCAAATAGATATTTCTAACACGTGTCCAAAAAGTCTTTATGACAAGAAAACCCTACAAACAGTCCACCAGGTAGATGGTAGAAACCCTTGTTGATGTCTGGTGCCAAAATGAGTTACAGAGAGCAAAAACGATGTGGTAGCTCAGTAATGCTGTCTCACATCTCTTGCACAGACTTGATGTGGGTGCCCATGGTTTCACTGATGCTTTGTATAATTCCTTTTCTTGCTGAAGTGCCTGTTTGTACACTTTCTTGGTCATTAAAAAGTTTTTTGCAGAACACCTGGGACAGAGATACTCTTTAGTTTATGTTCACATGGCTGAATACTTAAATCTTTTCATTCTGATTGCACAGTTGTCTAAAACTTGTGAAATATGCTGGTTTCAGAAGCTTGATGAGATTGCTTATAGCAAGGAGGTAGGCGCTGTGGGAATATTTCTTCCCAGCTGGAAAGACACATAGAGCATGGTGGGAGAAAAAGAGTTAGAAAAGAGGAAGGACATATTTCTAGGTAGATGTCCTTGCCTGCGCATATGTTATTGGACACCTCTTAATTTCCATTTTAACTTAACACTTTCAGTGTTCTCTTACTTTTCATTCTCTTGCTGATAATTTTTTTTTCTGGAGAGTTGCTAAGCTGCTGTGTTTGGCAGAACCTACAGGTGTGTGTAGGCTGGGTCTCCTGCTTAAATGAATTGGTTAGTTTATGTAGTTGCTGCTCTTTTCACCTGCAGATGCCAAGATCTGGCAGGCATTGACTGCCTTTTGGAAATACACAATGATCTCAGAAAATTATCTTTCCATTTATCTTTTTCAAAGAATTTGTCTTTTATGTTTGTGAAAAGTCCTTTGTGGAAGGAGGTCTGTATCTCATAGCAGCTTTTCAGCCTTTCTGAAACTTCTGTCTAGGTATTTGCATGGAGTATGCACAAACTTCTACCAAGTTAATTTTGTGTAGCTAAGTTATATGAAAGAGGACCGAAATTCATTTCTAAGTGTCCTGAACAATGTGCCCTTTCCTAATGAGTGTGCTTTACTGTGCAGCGCTATTGTCGTTACAGATTACTGAATGCAAATGTAATCTGTTTCATCACACTGAACAAATACCCTGTATGGTTCCTGAGCTACAGGTTAGGGAGTATTATCTGGTTGTGTTCAGTGTTCTGCAAACAACTGGGGCACTTCTTTGCATTTGGTAAGCTACTATTGAATAATCACTGGACTTGGGTCAGCGGAAGGGCTGGAGGTTTGACTGTAAAAGGTTACAGGCTTTTCTCTGCATTTGCATTCCCAGAAAGGGAATATTTTTGTCTTTGAATTAAAAAAAAAAAAAATTAGACTTTATGTTCTATTTCCACCTCTTGCAGTTGTCTTCTGTTCTTGCCCACTCCCTGCCTATCTGTATCTTGATTTTTGCCTTTCATATTTATCCCTTTAGACTTGTGGTTACTGCTCCCTATTGTTTTCTTCCAAGATAGTAGTCTTCCCCCTCATACCATAGTTTCAAGGCTTTTAATGTTGGGAAAGACTGCTGAAATCAGTCTGCCTTCTGTATGATGTATTCTGGAATTTGCTCTTACTCATACCTCTATTTTAGGAAGCAGTTTTGCTTAAGGACTCTGAGTGAAAGAGGCCTTTGAGTAAAAGAGGAATCATCCTTTCAGTTTTTGGGGCTACTTGGCATGCTGTTTACGCCTGTGAGATGGGTGCTTTTCCAAATTGGGGGAATTTGAGTGCTTTGTTTATATGTAGTCTAGTTACTGTAGGGGTTTCATTATCTTTGAATGTCAGCACTGATTGGTGCAGAAAGTCAGCTGTTACAGTTTGTTTTTTCTCTGTTTGGCTTTGTTCCATGTACACCTCCTCTTTGTAACTTGTGTTTTCTTTTGTTCTAACAGTTTTAAGAACTTTGATTTGGAAGACTCTCAGAAGTGTACAGTAGACTGGTTGATGATTGGCCCCTCTTCCAAGAGGGAGGAGTACAAAGTGTGTGGATCTTCCATACCTCCGTCTTTCATCTCTGCAAGGGACCATGTTCAGATATTTTTTCATTCAGATGCATCAAGCTCAGGACAGGCTCAGGGATTTCGCCTTTCTTATATTAGAGGTAAAATCTTACACTTTTGTTGGCTTCACTTATACTCTCTGGCAAAACTTGAAGACGGTAGTATTTTTTGTTGACAGGAGTCTTGGGACAGTCTTGATGACTGTAAGGTATTAGCATGGTAACACTGATATTGTTTCTACTTGGCTTTTTAACAGTATTCCTGAAGTGTAGTGGCCTGACCGATTGACTTCTGATGTGCAGGGTAGTAGATGTTAAGAAGTGACATCACATGGTTCCAAAAGTTTTGATACTGACCTTTTTCTGCTTGCCCTCTTTCGCAGGAAAGATAGGTCAGGCTGTGTGCCAGTCAGATGAATTCCATTGTGCAAACGGAAAGTGTATTCCCAGTACTTGGAAGTGTAATTCCATGGATGAGTGTGGTGATAACTCGGATGAGAGAAACTGCACAGTGCCTCCAACAGAGCCCCCGTCCAGCATCTGTCCTTCAGGAATGTTCCAGTGCAGCGCAGCCCACTCTACCAAGTGCTTGTTGAACGAACTGAGATGTAATTCAGTTAAGGACTGCAGCGACGGTTCAGACGAAGATAATTGTCCTGATCTTTCCTGTGGCAAAAGGCTGGGTAATTTTTATGGATCTTTTGCTTCCCCAGACATATTCCGTGCTGATCACAGCAGATCAGACCTTCGTTGCACATGGTACGTGGACACACAAGATAATCGACATGTTCTGTTGCAGCTTGATTTGCAGTTAGGCTACAACGACTATGTAAAGGTGTATGATGGCATCGGAGAGAGAGGTGATAAGTTAATGCAAACATTTTCATACCACAACAATAGGCGTTCAGTGAGTGTGGAGTCCTCAAAGGGCCAGCTTACTGTCTTGTATCATGCCCGCTCCAAGAGCACTGGCCATGGGTTCAATGCAACCTATCAGGTGAAAGGCTATTGCCTTCCTTGGGAACACCCTTGTGGAAGTGATGAGGAGTGTTTCACAGATAAGCAGCACTGTGATGGCTGGTGGCACTGTCCAAACGGCAAGGATGAGGAGAACTGTCCCGCTTGCCAGAAGAACGAATACCCATGTGAAGGAAACAGTGGGCTTTGTTACTCAATACTCGACCGCTGTAATAACCAAAAGAACTGCCCAGATGGCTCGGATGAAAAAAACTGCTTTACTTGCCAGCCAGGAAACTTCCATTGTGGTACAAATCTGTGCATCTTTGAAACTTGGCGCTGTGATGGCCAAGAAGACTGCCAGGATGGAAGCGATGAACATAACTGCCTGGTGGTAGTTCCCAGGAAAGTCATCACAGCCGCTCTGATTGGGAGTCTTGTGTGTGGCTTGCTGCTGGTGATAGCACTGGGCTGTGCATTTAAATTATATTCTCTGAGGACCAGGGAATACAGGTAAGCATCTTGCTTTTATGGTGCTTTAATGGCTGTGGGGTTTTTTCCCCTTTTGTTTAAAGGAAAAAAGTAGATTGTTAACCAAAGACTTTGGAAAATACTGTGAAATCAGTCCAAGGAATTGATGACAATTAAATGGCAGTCCGTGCTTTAGGCTTAGAGAAGAGTAGTAAAGATTTTCAGAAGTAGTGAGGAGAATGTCAGCTGTTCTGTGATCTATGAGAAATACACATTTATTGTGCAGCCTGGCAGAACTTGTAGCTGACTTAAATCAGAACTGTTTTGAGCAATTTCCTCCCCGCACTCCTCCCCCTGCAGCAAACCCCTTGTCCTGGCCAAAAATTGAATGCTGAACTGTTACAGTGAAGCCTTGCCGAATCTGACCTGAATAACCCCCAACCCCTCCCCAAATACTCTAGGTCTCAGTTCTACTAAAAGCAATGTCCTGCAGTGGTGAGGCCTGTTCTGGGCAGTTGTTGTTTACCTCCACTGATTGGAACCATCAGTGAGAGCTGTCCCCCTTATCCCCTGCTCCTGTATGCCTTGCTGTATGGATAGCATGTGTGTTTCTCTGCCTATGTGTTGTAACTTTGTGCAAGCGTGATTCTGCCCTTTGGGACAGAGTCGTAAGGGACTTTCTGAAGCCCATCTCTTGTCATATGCACCAGCTCTGTGCCATGCTGCTGACACTGTGTGTGTTTTCAGCACAGTGTGCTTTAGATTCTCACCTGATCAAATCTGCATGATTAAGGAGCTGGAAAACAGCCGCCATGCTATGTTGGGAACCTCAGTGCCTGGGTTCTGGCAGGACAGCCAAAGCTCTCTGCAGCTGCAAGCTACTCTTGGCATGTGATTGTTTATAGTTCTTACTGTTGACTTTTCCAAAAATAACCTTTGGGCCCTTGCTGAGCAAGTTACCACTGTTACTGGCATAAGCTGTCCAATTAAAAAAACTTCAGTTGCCACAGAGTCCAACCTGGGACTGCAGGAAAGAGTTTGCTAATTTGATTCAGTGATGCTTATACCCTGTACTCTTACTCTTTTTGTTTATTTTAGCATCCTGATAAGATTTTCATGGAGCCTAGTTGAAGGTTTGTGGTTTTGCTGCTAGCGTGAAGCCCTCTGTACTGCTTTTTATACATTAATATGAGGGAGACAGGACAAACTGAGTGTTACTTCTTTTCCATGTTTTCCCTCTGGTTTTGTTTCCAGAGCATTTGAGACCCAGATGACACGACTTGAGGCAGAGTTTGTGCGGCGGGAAGCTCCACCTTCCTATGGGCAGCTGATTGCACAAGGACTTATCCCCCCAGTTGAAGATTTCCCTGTGTACAACGCATCACAAGTATGGAGACACAAGTGCCAATGAACCTATCAGCAGTCAAACTACTATAAATAGATAGAATCAATCTAGAACTGTATTCTTTCAGTAGCCGTGCTAATTACATGGAAGTCATATAAAAATGTGTATGTTTTACTTGGAGCTAAAGAACTACAGTTATGCATCTTGGTGCTGTGGGTAGTTTTGAACACATTAAATGTGTTTGCTAGGGAACAGCAGTGAAGATAAGCACATGCTGTTTTGCTGTACATCAAGACAGAATGAACAGAGACAGGCAGAAAGGTCAGAAAGTAAGTAGAAAAAAGACTTTTCAAGCTGAAACTGTAAATGTGCCTGAAGCAATAAGAAAGTAAGGTGTCTAGCAGTATTTTTTGGAAGTTCTGGGATTATTTTTCATTTACAAATACATTACACTGGGAAGCCATTAAGTTATTCATCCATTTCATTTCTGAGTTCTCAAAAATCTCCAGTGCTCTGTCGAAATCCAACTGTCATACAGTTCCTAGTGTGATAAAGCTCTTACAGTTTGTTACTTGAGTGCAGAAGTGGTTTGCCTTGGCGTTCCTTCTCTACTGTTGTCATCAGCTTTTGAGGATCCTCTGCTATTGCTCATGATAGAGGACTAGGTGGTCTGCAGTCTGGTTCTTTAGTGGTGATCTGATCGCGTGAGTGGAGCATCTTCCTCGGCAGACAATTAGAATTAAACTCATAAAGGAAACACTCTAAGGGAAAGTCTTTTGATACAGGCAGAACTGTCTTTAGTATTCTTAAATAGTTCATTAGAAAATACGCATTTATCAAGGAAGCGTAGGGGTCGAGTCTGAGAATGCTGGTAATGTGGGCGTATTAGTGGAAAGAACAGTGTTTAGGAAAAGTCTTTTGAGTGTGTGTGAAATCATATTTTGTTACATCTGTGTTACAGGCTTCTGTGCTGCAGAACATTCGAACAGCCATGAGGAGGCAGATGAGACGACACTCGTCAAGACGGAGCTCATCTCGACGGCGCTTGGGCAGGCTCTGGAACAGACTCTTCCACAGACCTCGGGTGAGAGGACAGATCCCACTCCTGACGCCTGCCCGCACTTCACAGACTACACTGGGTGATGGAATCATCAACCGTGCTGATGGGACTGTTCGGAGTCCTCTACCTTCCCTCGAGGGACCTAGTTTAGAGACAAATGCCCATGACCAAGCCAGGGGCCGGCAAGAAGCTGGATGTAGCAGCTTGCAGCCAGAGACTGAAATCACAGAGCCATCACCTTCAAATGTCTTACCGAATACTTGCACAGCAGCACATGCAGAGCCTGAGGCGGGACGCGCTGATAAATCTTTAGGTGCTGAGACCTCTGGCAGTGAGCTTAAGCAGTCCACTAAAGTGGTTTCAGGAAAGGCTTTCAGAGATCCTTTATCTGAAAGTGTCTCAGAAACGATCCATGGTGGGTCAGCATCCAGGAGGACTGTCCCAGAGGACAGTAGTTTAAGTAGAAGTCATCCGCTGAGCGAAGAGCCATGTAGGTTACCCTTTAAAAAGTGGGAGTCTGCTTGTGCAGACAGCCCTATGAATGTTCATATCCAAGTGGATGGACAAAACCGATGTTGCCCTGACTCATGCCGGGAGGAGCCTTTGGGTATTCATGCGGCTTGTTGCCATTCTGCAGAAGTGCCAATGTTAGAGTCTTCTACTCCCCTCTCTGAAATCAATACCAGTGATGATGAATCTTTACTTGTTTGCTAATAAAAATTTTTGGTTTGGCCCTGTAAATTTTGTAACTTCATTGTTTATATGACAGTGCACTTTGATGATAGGTGGTATGTCTGTGCTCTCAACTTTGTCTCTTAAAACCAGTGTGCTTTAATCCCGCAAGGAGTGCAGTACAAGACTAAATGGGACAAGTTTTTGTCTTCATTGCTGTTCCTGAAACTCCAGTGGGGCAGAAGTAGGCCAGTATGTGATGTCAGGGGCTAGAAGAGCAAGAATGTGTCACTGCAGTTTGGAGGCATCTCCATCCTCTGGTATTTCTTCTGTGCATTTATTCACTCTGCATTCAGGGAATTAGTGTTTCTTTGCTTTTCAGATGGTCTTACTGAAGCAAGAAACTTGCTGAAAGAGACCACTTTGCTTTTCAGGTGGTCAGCTGGCCTGTTGAAACCTGGGGCAGGCAGCAGTCATTGTAACTATGAGTACTAAACTAAAAAGACTTTTTTTTTGTCTTTTTATATATCATAATTTAATTAAACCTTAATAATTTTAATTACAAATACTTAGAAGGAAATAAAATCCTGTGTAGCTTTCTTTTTATAAAAAAATCACTCACTTCCTTTGCTCCCTTCAGAAATGTTTTGATGGCCATATATACCTTGAAGCGTCCACTAAAACCAAAGTTTCTGTATAGAATGCCCAGAATGATACCAGGTGTGTTACCTGCTACAGCTTTGTAGTAAGAGATTAGCAGTGTTCAGTATAGGTGGAGTGCATTGAACCCCAGTTGCAGCAATATTTCTTTTTTGTGTTGTCATATGTTATGTTCTCTTCATGGTGATGTTGTGAAGGTTGAAGAATTTCTCCCTACCCTCTTTTTCCCCCTCCTCCTTTCTATTTTCAGGGACTTTTATGTTTATACCACTTTGGATGTGCCCTAAAGGATACTGAGGCTTCACAGCTCCCGTTGGCTGCACTAGGAAGCACTGAGCACTTGGTAACTGTCAGGATCAGACTTCTATTTTATTTTGAAATAAAATCTGCTTCACGAGTTTGCTTGTAAATCACCTACCTAGGTGCGGATGTATAAATCAGTTTTTTATTATTTTTAGAGGATGCTATTTTGTCTTTCTCTTTTAAGAACTAGATTGGTGCCATTTTTAAAGCTGACACTGTGTAGACTCTGCTACACTTCAATGTAAACTGGTGCCTTTTTGGTTTTTAGAGTTTAGTTAAAAGCAAGCAAGTTATTTACCTGGAAGAAGAGTGACATTGCTTAACCTGGAGTGACTCGGTGCAAAATGAGAGAACGTTACAATGTGATAGCTTGGCCTTGTTGCAACGGTTGGGGGGCTGGCCAGGCTGCAGGCTTTAACAAGATCTCTGCTTCAATTCCCCCATGACACAGTGACAAACTAAAATGCTTCATATGGGAATTAACAAGGAAGCTGCTGCTGCTGCTCTCTAAATACTCGAGTGCTCTGAAGCCTGTTTATTGCTGTAGGAATTCAAGTTGCTCAGAGTTATTAACTGAACTTGTAAAATTGAGGTGGACTTCGGCATCTGTGGACCTGGGCTCTGCTGTCCACAGGATCCTCCTGGCTGTAAAGGCAAACAGGCTTTCGCAGTTAAGGTTACGTCAAAGTTTCAAAGATGTTTTTCCTTTAAATGGGCTATATTTCGCCCTGGATCTTTTACTAGGACTCCCTTTGGGAGTGCCTTAAAAAGAACAAGGAATAGGATTTTGGCTTTCCTGAAATGTAACATGGTAGAATTAAATTGAAGTGATTTTTTTTTTTCCTTTAGTTGCAAATTGGTTTCATACTGTGCATTCCAGAGGCAAAAGATTCAAACTCCTTAAGGGCATTAATAGCAGGAAGGGCTTGTGGCAAAATGCGTAACAAGTAAGAGTCATAATTACATAAAATAAATACTCATTTTTTTCCAAGTGCTTTTGTGATCAGAATCCATTTCATCAAAGGAAATGTAATTTTGAAAGAGATCTTGCCTTCATAGCATTAGTAAACATTTGGGTACATTCCATCAAGGCCATGTACTGTAGTCATTACACTGCCAGGGTCATTTGCATCTAAGGCTACAGATTTTAGTGTCTTTTTTTTTTGTCTAAAGGTAATTTTAAGTACGTAGAATTCTATGTGTAAAGTAGTTAATTATAATTGGGAGGAAGATTATATTTCAAGGTTAACATTGTGCAGATATGAAGTACCTTAGAAATAAGTGTATATTTAATTCTGTTACAGAAATGTATTTCTATAAAAAAATAATGTTGATCATGCTATGCCTTAAAATATCACCACTGTAAGGCTCTTAAAGTTGAAATATGTACTTAAGAACAACCCTGAACATCTAACACTGTATTTTATTTTAAGATGTGTAACTTCACATAATTTCTTACATATATCATACATATTTTGTGTACTGATCCATTTGGTAACTCAGTGGAAATTTCATTGAGAAGGTTTTATTTTTAGAAATTTAGAAAAATCCAAGTTAGTGAAAATTTGATGCTTGAAGTGTAGAGAAATGTTCACAGCCTTCACTACTGGGATTTATAGCCTTGCGTTAAGAGATACAAGCCTGGTGCTCTTCATAAGCACCTAAATTTTGTATTCTGGAAGACAGTATCCTCTCTTCGCTCCCCTAGCCCATTCCTTGCAGGGAAGAATCACAAATTTACTGTTAATTTTGCAGAAGAGATCTCTGTGTCTGCGCTGTGAGCACAAACAAGTGTGGTGCAGCGTCCTGGAATGTCAATAGCTGAAGAAACTACAAGGTCTGCCTTAGTCTATGTCTGCCCTTCTTCCAGCTCTTGTAAGCATTCAGCAGTGAATCAACCATCTTCAAAGACACCCAAGTTCTGTTTCGTGTAAGCTGCCTCCTTGTATTCAGAACTTCTTAAAATTAAAAAAAAAAGTTGGAAACTGCCACTCTGCCAGACACGTGAACAGGAAGATCTCATTGTTACATTTCTTTGCTTAATGGAAAATACCACACCTTAATAACTATAATGACTATATATTAACCTAAAGGTAATCAGCTAATAAACTTGTTAAAATTTTCATTATTTTAATGATGCTTTTCTGCACTTTTTGTAGACAGAAGGGAAACAAAGTATCTGAGATAGGGTGTTTGTTGTTTGGATTTTTTTAACATACAAAACTCCCCTGTCCGAGCAGCCAAAAAAATCCAAATAAAGAATATCTACAGTAGTTTAAGAAGCATGGAAGCTCATAGGCAGCATTAAGGGGAAAGTGACTCCCTTACTTTTTCTCTTACTGCTAGTAAAACACGGGGAATATTTTTGTTTGAAATTCTGACACCTTCCAGCTTGTGTATGACTCTGTAACGTCCCTTAAATGTACTTGTTTTCTTTTTCTGTTCTCTGCTTTGTGGGATTTTTTTTTATTTGCGTGTTGTATATGTTCATTTAGATACAGCATTTTGCTATAACTTATGTACAGGTATGTGGTTCAGGTATGGCATCACGGTTGCCAGTGTCTGCTGGTTCCTGGACAATGATACTGAGCAAGTAAGATGCTGGGCATCATCATACTTTGCTCGTGCTTTGGATCTCTTAATTTTTAATAAAATTTCACATGCCCAGAGACTGTGGGTTTCTGACTGTCGCTCTAACACCAGAGATCGAAGGTGCCTAAATTGTACAGCCACAGCCTTTGTTTGACCCTGACTCTGTGTATGCCAACCCACAGCTCAATGTGTTGACATGAGTATGAAGGGTGAGGGGTTTTTGTTTGGTTTAGGTGGGTTTGTTTTTTATTTTTTATTACCTGCTTTTTCTGGTAGCTGAAGCTGTAGAGGTGCATCACTTGTTCAGATAGTATATGTGAAATCCTACTACTAGCAATTCAGTGTTGTATACAACTGCCTTTAAAATGCATGTATGCATATACCCCAAATAACAAAAAGAAGCCCTGAAGTGTGTGACACTTTAGGTGGTTAAAAAAAAATTACCATTTCTGAAGTGCAGCCTCTCATTCCCATTGCTGAGGGCAATACTTGTTTTGCTGATGCTTCCACTTCCCAGTCTGGAGGGCACTGCTGGCTCTGTCCTGCTGTTTTTCAGTAGAAGGTGGGGGCTGAGTTATTTTGTGTTGACAGAGATTTACTCTACAGACTTGGAAATGTTTATCTTTATTGAAGAGAATTGGACAGACTTTATGGTCGTCCACATTTATGTGTAGCTGTGCAAGATGGGAGAACACAACTTGATGCAGACCAATAATACCTCCTAACCTAGTAGAAAGACTGTTTGCTTTGCTTTGTCATGAAGTGCTGCAATGATGGTGGCAGAAGCGGTAATACTACAAACCGTATCCTGATGTAAGTGAGGCCAAAATGAATATAGCCCATAAAATGGAGTAATAAATGATACCTGTGCGTTTGCGGCAGAGCTTGTTGACAGCCTGTCCAGTGCAATAGATACAGCTTCTGACAAACCAAGGCGCTAACTTGAAAAATCTTGAGGAAATTATTTGGTAATTTTTGGTCTTTGTAGGAAACAGTTTTAATCTCCCAGTGGATTTAAAATCCAGTACAAATGGCTATCTGGCCATGACCTGAACTCGCAGGTGACAAATTTCCCGTCTCTTGTCAGTCTGTTACCCTAGCAAACTCTGTTCAGTAAGCCATCTTCCCCTTTCAGGTTCTGGCTCTTGTGTTCTTGGCTACAGGGACAGCATGGTGACGAAAGCTGACGTGAGTGGTAGAGGTTTACGTTCCATCTTCATTCCTGCCTTATGATGCCGTCTAAGTCTCCCTCCCTTGTATTGCTCTTACCTTAGGACTTTAAGACAAATTTCTTTTTGGCCTCTTGGCATCTCTTGGCCACTTTGTAATGCTTTTCCTTGGGTTTTCCCTTTTCATGTGTCCAAGTGCAGAAGTTTCTCACTGAAATTAGAGCACCAGTGAGAAGTGTCGAGGATCAAGGAGGAGAGGTTTAAAAAGTCAAAGAGGCTTTGCCTGTATTCACAACTGGTGTTGGAAGTGGTGACCCAGGTGGCTGCATCCTCTCGAGACAGGGCAGGCCCTTCTGAACTCTAAGGCTTTAGAAAAAGACAAATTCCAGTAAGGTTTACCCTTCCTTTTTTGTTGTTTTTTACATTTTCATTTATGACGTGTACTCCAGTATCTCTCACAGAACTCCTCAGCAGCTGAATAATTGCTAACTTCTTGTCGTTCGGTACTTGGTACAAAGAGACTGGAAAGCAAACGGGTTTTGTTTTCAAGGTTTCAAGAATTCACGAATAAGAGAGTGAAACACGAGAAATACCTTGACAAAGGCCTCTGAAAACGAAGCGTGGGACAGCATGTTTGCTGGGGGCTGTTTGTTTGTGTGTTTGTTCATTTGTTTGCCTTCCCCTCAAAGATGAGTCATTTTATTTAGCTTCAGCCCTTCGGCACAGAGAGACGTGTTTGCTTTCACAGCATTAGCTTGTTCACAGAACAGCTCTGGCATCAGGCTCTGTCCCGGGCTTCCCAGCCCACTGCAGCTCGTCACCCGGCGCTGGTGGTGCTCTTCTGGAGCCACCAGCTCTAGTCCTGTGGTCAAAGGCTGAGTCAGGGTTGCGTTTTCAGAAGTGGTTGAGCGTGACTAATGCAATCTCGTCTGCATATTTTTGGATACATTTTTTTGTAAAGATGCTGCCAACTCAAACGTAGTGTTAAATCCACAGTGACTCATCAGTCCTTCCTGAGTTGGATGAAGGCTCTGACCTGGTACAAGTCTCTTTTCCTTGACCCTGCTGAGATCAAATTCTTCTCGTTTATGTACTAACGTGAACTGAAAACAACCAATTTCTTACTATGTTGGTGAAAATACCTGAGAGCAGCCGGGCCAGCAGCAGCAACTCTGCCTCGTTCTCCCTGTGCTTCCCATCGGTGCCCACCCAGCTCTTATTTCCTATTGAATGCCACATTATTTGGGAGAGGGCCTACCTTTGCCGTCTCCATTCTGCACAGTGACCTCGTGATCTGTTGCTCCTTCTCTTGATACTGTGATAATGCAGATAAGAATAATCCAACACATCTTTCATTGACTTTGGAGGCTGTAAAGCTGACTTAAAGGCAATACTCTTGTTAATACTTGCATTATCTTGTTTTCCCCCTGAAATTCTCTGAATTCTGTATTACTGCCAGTGCTAAAAGAATAAACAGCACAGTATTTTTCTGCATTACAGCCTCTAATATTTAAAACTACATAAATATGATAGCATATAATGTATATTCTTATACAGCATTGCATTGCTTGTAAGGCTTTGTTTAATCTCCTTTCTTTTGGAAAGAACTTGTTTTTCCGTATCAAGTCTCACAATATTCTTCATGAACTTTTAGTGTCACCTGTCTCAGGGTTTTTCTTTTGTTCAGTGCGCTTTAAAATACTAGCGATTATCTCTTCTTTGGGCCTGTTGCTTCATTTTTTTGAAAAATCACACTTACACGGGATGAAGCACGCTGCTAAATTTCATTTAGCATATGAATTTATCTTTCTAGTTCTGTACATTGATTTCTATGGTTAGAAATTGTACACACTAACTTTATTAAAGTCTTTAAAAAATAATATATGTGATGTTGGGAGCACAGATGAAGCTGTTCCTGAAAATGAAATAAGATGTCGTGGAACAGCTTTTGGGGATTGGTGTGTAATTCGAAGATGAGCTCTACTAAACCGTCCTGTGCTAAATTCAGCCTTCTGATTTAAGGCCAAATGTTGATTGCTTTAAAGCATGGCAGTACGATCAGGGAAATTTTGAGCCAAATCCAGTTAGCAACTATGAGGCAATTGGTCCTTTAATTTTGCTTTTGATTTCCTTAAACAGTAGCCAAGGAAAGCCTTGGTAGCAGTTACAGCACATTATTATTGTTGTTGTTGCTATTATTATTATTATTATTATTATTACTACTACTACTACTACTACAACCTTTCTTATTACCATACAGACTTCTTGTCTCAAGAGCTGCAAAGTTTCCATGTGGGCTGATTTCCATACCTTAACTGTTTAAACAAACAAAAATAAAACCACACCAAAACTTAGCAGTTCTGAAAGCAATCATTATTGCTGGTACTATAATACCACAGAAAGTGGATTTTGAACTATGGAAAATAAGACTCAGCCACGAGAGCCTCTGGCACAGGTTATGTGTTGAGGTGCTGCCTTAGCCAGGAGGAATTGGAGAGGTGTGCTGTGAATTAAAAAAAAAGCAAGCTGAATATATATGATTTTCATTAGCAACCTTTATATATTCATAACGTTATTTAAAATGTGGAATCTCTCTTTACATGTGTGCCTACATACACACAAACCCACAGATTTTTCTTTAGCTAGATAGAGAATCTCCTATGATTAGCAGCTTTGTACAAAGAGTATAAGTTGTGTTTCTTTTTAGTGTTTACCATCTGAAAGTTTGGAGAGAGATGGATAGATATTTAAAAATAGTTCTGAATAATGAATTGTGTTGGAAAGATATGATCCTTGAACTTGCTCCTTACTTTGAGTGTATTCTTAAATCTTTGTAGAGTGTGTGGTACTTGACAAACTAAGAGGTAAGGAATCCTTGATTTTTTTACTAGGTCCTGTAACACCTAGAAAGATACTTCTAAAATTTAATTCACATGGCTGTTACCAAGGCTACTGAACGTGATAGGTTTTCTTTTCAAAAGTTGGAGAAGAATAGTAGCAATTCAAAATATTGCTCATAGCTATTCTCGCATTTTCCATTTTCAAAAGATTCTTTGGTGTGAAAGTGGCCGTATTGCTACAGCAGCAGATCTCTATATATTAATTAAATATGTGAACTAGATTTTTTCCTAGTGTTTGCCACAAATAAAATATGCAAAACACTTGCTAAAGAGCATCTGATGTGAGAATGATTTAGGCTTGTTACTTGGCTGAGCATAGTTGAAATGGGGAATTTGTCTCTGAAGCAATGTGACATCACCTGACACTTGAGTAAAAAGGAGACGGCTTCGTTCCCATGTTTTCCTCGAGTTCCCAGTGCAGCGCCTGCTGCAAACCCCTCCACATCTCCGTCCTCCCCCTGCTGGCACCCGGATCGTGCTGAGCTTCATGCAAGGGTGCCCAGGTGTTACAATGAGCTCTGTCCCCATCTGGGATACAGGAACCCAGCTCCGCTTTTGCAAAAATGCTGCAAAATTGAGGTACTTGAGATTTTATCACTACTTCTGTATGTTTTTTTCTCTGTGTCACCAAATGATGTCTGAACGGTCAAGCAGGCTGTTGATTTTGTACCCTTTACTCCAAGGCCCACGCAGTCTGGTTGGTGTTCAGCACAGTGACCCTGCCCCTGGCGGCGCCGGCCACGCCGGTGCTCGGATGGACGCATTTTGCTCTTGGAGGTATGTGGAGGGATGATCTTTTGGATTGTACCTTTGAAACCTCATGCGTTAGGTGGGGTTCACTCTACCCAGGGACAGCATCAGGAATTTTCCTGCTGGGATGGCAGGGTCTCCTCTCTTTCTCTTGATTTCTCCACTTTGATTTTGTGTCAGGAGCTGCCTACTTTTGAAATGCATAAGTTTGTATGTCTGTGATGGACCTTTATGGCAGCTAAAATCTGTATTCCAGAGCTGTATCTGTGCTGCTTTCCCTTGCTGAGCAAGTACGCTGCCAGAAAAAAACAACCATCACTTTAGTTGATATTTTATTTTTTCTTTTTTTTCCTCTTTTTTTCTTTTTTTTTAGGGAAAAACTAAAAGCTACAGATGCCGTAAAAGGTGTAGCTGATTTTATGGGCTTCACTATTGGAGCTCTAAAACTTTTTTTTTTCCAGAAAAACTTTTTGCAAAAATCAGCATGTAAACAAGAAGCCACTTCAGCCTTGCAGGCCATGTCACTATTTCTTTGCGGCTGTCTGGCTCGCAGGTCTCCGAGAGCAGGCCGAAGGTGCCTCCTCCTCGGCAACTCCCCCCTGAGGGTAGACCACAAAACACAGCTTCTGTCCCCAGCACGTGATGGACTCTGCAAAGAGCAAACGTGTGGGTGGTTAATGGGGATGCTTGAGCTTTTCTAAGCAAAAGCGTGATGTGGGCGGCGATGCAACGTGTGAACGAAAGTGCGTCTTCCCAGCCGGGGCTGTTCGACCCTGCTACACAGCTGACTGCCCCCCCCCAACCTTTTCATGTCGAGCTCAGCCACCAAAGCAGGGTTTGCAAAGCAGGGGTGGGTTAGGAGATGCCCAATGTTAAGCAGATCCTTGCAGACCGGAGCACAACCAGCGGCCCTAGGAGTGCAGCAAGGCATTGTGGTGCCGGCTTACCTATTAGCCTATTTACACACTTTGGTTTATTTCTCCAGTAGACTCCAAGGAAAAACACTGGCACTCCAGTTAAAATGATAATGAGTCCAACTCCACAGACGACCGGCTCGGAGTATAAGCTGAAGATCAGCAGAAATGCCCAAAATGCCAGGTAAGTGATGGGGATGAGGAGGTTCACCTGGCAGGAGAGAGCAGAGCAGAACACAACTGTGCAGAGCAACAGCAGTGGCCGACCGGGGCCAGGGGGCTGTGGGGGCCTGCGTGCAGCGCTGTGGCTTCAGGACCTGCTGTGGGTCGTGCTCCCCTTCCCTCCACCACTGTTATCCTCTCTGCCCATCCCAGCAAGTTCACAAGGGGTCTGCCTGTGAATCCTGTTTTTATACTAATGGCACTTTGGAACATGGTTTGGGACCTTAAAACATTACCACTACATCAAAAAATAAACCATTCTTCAAATGGGGAGGACAAAGGGCTTGGTGTGCCCATCCCACCCCTTGCATCCCTATTGCAACCAAGGGATTTAGCTTTAACTTTGTCACCTTGATAGGTCTGAAGATTTTGGGTTTCTTCCAGCGTAAAACGATCAGGCCTATAATTGTCACTCCATAGCAGAGGTAGTTAATAAATGACACGTAGTTGATTAGTGTGTATGTGTCTCCAACGAGCATGATGATAAGAGTGGCCAAACACTGAAAAGAAAGGAGCATGGTCTTAAGTGGGTCATTACTAGAAAAGGTAGCTTAAAAGCAATAAAACCAAGCAAAAAACCCCCATAAAAGCAGTTAAACTCCTTTTGTTTACAGCCCGTGCTTTGTGCCTGCTCCCTTCTGCAGTTTGATACGTTATGCCCAAGCTGTGACTCCAGGGCTGGGGCTGAATGGGAGTTCGGGGTTACCTGGAGCATGCTGAAGCCCAAGACCAGCAGGTCAGTTTATAAACAACCCGGGGTGCTGGCAGAGGTGGCCCCACTGCCTGGGGCCAGGCAGGCAGGGTCGGGAGGACTGGCAGAGCAACTTGTGGCCCCGCTCACCCATTTCTATTGCATGTTTTAAAAGCTATTGAGCCCTATGGTGAGGACTTTGGATAAAAGAAGGATTTCTTGCAGACTAATTCACTGTGGTCACTGCACTACATTGTTGCAGGTGCCCTGTATATTATAAAGGGCAAGAGCTTTGACCTTTCGCCCCCTGCGGCCCACGGCTCATGCTGCAGATGACCAGCATCACTAATCTTTTGAGCATCGCTCATGTTTGGAAACTGGCAGATGGATTGTGGGAATTTCCATGCCTACACTTGCTTGTTTGTACTGTATTTCTGCATAGCTGTAAAGCCGGGAGAGCTGGCTCAGGGCCCAGGGGGTTGCTCCTTGGGTCGTGGTCAGCACCCCACGAGGTGAGCCCCTGTCTGCACCACATACTGGTCCTATGAATGTTGTCTGTTGGTGGCCAGAGCCTGAGGGGAAATAAATATGCAAATCCCTCCTGAGAGCGCTCAGGATGTGAGGCTGTATTACTGCCTCTCTTTTTGCTTATGTCCCTTTTTCTTAATTAGCTGTTTCAATAGCAAATTCCTCTCAGGAGGGAGGGCTTCAGCACCACCAGCACCAGCAGTTACACTCCATCGCAATCAAATAACCCTTTGGTCCCTCTGTTCCCCTGTTCAAAGCTGCACAGGCTTGGTGGGGCAGGAGATTTCAAAACATTGAGCAGTGTCACCACAAAATGGATTTACAATAGGACAGTGTTTTATATCAGTGTCATATAACGTGTTCCCTGCTTCCCCCGACAGATGCACAGTGTCGTACACTCATATGACCCTCTCCTGCCACTAACGGGTTTTGCAGCGACGCCACTTGGAGCAGAGGGGTTTCGTGTGTCAGTGCCATGGATGTGTCAGATCTGCTCGCCACGTGCGCGTGATCCCCGAGTGGCACGAGGCTGCAGAGGGGCGTGGTGCTCGCCCGCTCCGATCGCCTGGCCACAGCCTCGCACAGCAGGCGGGAGAGCCGGCCGTTACGCACCGTCTTGCAAAAAAGCCCCAGTCTGTTTATTTTGCATCCAGGTTGGCCCCTTGATTTTTGAAAGGATCGGTAAAAATACAGGTGTGACTGGTGATGTTAAAAGGCCTTTCTTCATGTACAAAGAAACCTTTCTCCATGCAGAGCTAGGTGTGATTCATTGGAAGGGAAAAAGGAACCTGTTGTGTTAATTAGGTTTGCCTGAGGTCTGACCCAGTTTGCTATTGTAGCTGCCTACGCTATATTATTTTTATATTTCTATTTGTTAAGAAATTAATATTTCCTAGCAGCATTTGATACACCCTGAGCTGCACTAAAACGCCTTCAAATGATGAATCGATACGCAGTGTTGGTTCTGTGATTTGCACTGTAATTCAAGGGGAATGGTTTGAGCAAGCAGGGGGCTGGCGTATGCCTGATTGATCAGCCAGCTCGGCTCAGGAAGCCCGCTCCTGTCAGGGCTGTTTCGCAGTGAAACAGCCTCTGAAACTCAGCGTGTTACTTCAGCTGATGCATTTTTAAGGACAAAGGAGTTCTGCTTCATAGGCTTTAGTGGAGCTGAGCTGCCCGGCAGGAGCCAGTGCTCTCTGGCTGCCCAGGGCAGGGCAGACCACAAACAGTTTACCCCAAAACCCTGCACGGGCAATGCGCAAGATGTTTGTGGTGGGGCGCTAAGCCCCAGGAATGCTGTAAAGCCTCAGCTGGATGGGTATTTTGTCATAAAAGTGGAATGTGCAGGAGGCTTATTTGGTGAAATTTGGTCTGGGTGTATTGTGCCAGAATTGCTGTTAGAGCTGAGACACACATAAATGTGCACCTTCCTAGTGCATCTGGGGTCAAACCCTTGCTGTTTTGATATCAGTGGCAAATCTGCAGTTGGCAGCAGTTGATGCCGCTGCTGAGATTGCAAGCAAATGCCCTTTGGGAAATTCCCTTGCTTGGGCCACGCAGCCGGGGACGGCAGCACCAGGAATCATTTCCCTCTTTAACATCTTCTATGTCACAGTAAAACCCATCACATACTCTAGCTTCATTATTGGTAAAAAGTGCATAAAACTCTTTGTTTAAAATACTAACTTCTGTAAATCATCACTATTGTGGACACTTACGCTGTACAAAAAGTTAGAGAAATCATCTTTCTGCAGGAGCAAACCAGCAACCAGCCCCAAGCCCTCCCAACACTTGGCCCATCGGTTTCTGATCTCTGCAGGTGACCTCTTGTCTGGCTGATGTACCATTCAGCAGATGCTTTATTCAGGGCCACTGTAATCATTGTCCCTATTTAATTTTTTGGCCCACAGAAAAGAAATACCCCTGGTCCTCGGAGCACTGCCTGAGCATCCCTCACAGGATGTCTTGCTCGGTGAGAGTAAGTAACTTTTGGAGCACTTTGTCCTCTCCTTGGGACATGCCATGTCTCTGCCTTTGGTGGTGGGATCTAAACCAGCCCTGCTCAAGTGGGATTAGCAATGACCATGGGGATTTCCAAATGTTTGTGGGAAGTGGGCAAAATTGGTCAAAGGAGCTCGTCTTTTCTTAAATGAAGTATCTCTGTTTCAAAAGCCAGTCTCTATTTCTGCTGTGGGTAGGACAAGTGGTAATGGGCTTATATTGCAGCTCAAGTTAGGTATGAGGGAAATTCTTCAAGCATCACTTATGGTTGGGAGTGGGAGAGATTATTGCGGAGGCTGAAGGCTGCTCCTCTCTGGGGCCATCGGAGCTGCTCAGCCAACACCCAGCAGCAGCACTCCAGGCCTACTCGCATCTCCTCCTCTGCAGTAAAATGGCTTCTCAAGGATTTTCCCAGCTCTCCTCCCCATGATTCAGTATATCTAAGAACAGGTTACAGGGTAACAGAGCAGGGACGGCAAAACTTACGCAGATGAGCAGGGCAGGGATGGGTGTGCAATGCTTGACGTGGATCATGGCAAGCAAACTTGGCAAATGGCCTTCTCGGGCACCGGAGAAACACAACCTGGAAATAAGAACAGTAATGCTCAATCCAATGGGTGTACAACAGCCTCTTCAATATCCAGCCATGTAACATCTCTAATCTTGACAGCCCACCACATCGCTCTTGGCACGGAAGGGAGCTGCAGCCAGTGGGTGCTGGGCTGCGATTGGGGAGACCATAGAGACTGCCTGCGTAACCTAGCGTAAGTTATTTAAACTAGAACATTTGGTATACGAGGCCTTTAACGGCAAATGTCATCTGTGAAATGGACTGCTCTGAGATGCTGAATTACTTCTGAGGAGGAGGAGGACTGGAATCTGTCTAGTCCCTGTCTGCTGGCCAGCATCGCTTCCTTACCCAGGGTGGGCTGAATGCTGCAAAGGTTGTGAGGTGATCAGCCATACGTAGCCAAGGCATAAAAAACTCTCATAGATAATATTTCCAGTGTCAAAAGGGTTTTAGATAAGGTTTAACATGCCTTAAGGCTTCATTTTGAAGTGTGTAACCTGTTACGTGTGCGCTCAGATTTGTTGCATCTCATGATACTTGTGTAAGTGCTGAGATAACTTTCCCAAGGTACTTAAGACTTGGGTTGTTTCATTAAAAAAATATTTATAACTTTTTATTTAAGTTTAGATAGGTCAATTAATATACATAATCTTTACACATTCTGGTTCTACTATCAGCAATATGCACGCAAAGTATCTTGCTGGAAAAGCAGGTTTTTCCAGCACAGGAATGAAAATGTCTGTAACTGGGAAAAGCACCAGGCCCTAAAACTCCTCTTTGAGCAAAGCACAGTTTAGCTTGTAGCTACTGGAGCTTTATTGGTGTAAAATGACTTTGGTTCCATGCTAGCGCCGTGTTTGGCTCTTACTGTGAGTTATTCCACATCTGCAGACACTTTCAGTAGCTCGTAAGGATTATTTTGCAAGAAATTCCGTGATTCAATATTATGTTTGCTGATTCAAAACAGAACAATTTATAACTGAATGTATCCAACAAGCCCAACAACAGCCTCATGCTCTACAACATCCAAAATGTCTAGCTAGCATTTCTTTAGCAAATTAAAACAGCCCCTCCCCAAATTAGGTAACGTTCATAAAATTGTACTCCATCTAACCTTGATGAGGTAAAAAGGTATCCATTTATTCCTCCAAATGTAGATAGGGCCACTGAGACTGGCATAACCCAGGAAAAATAGCCCAGTAACTTTTCACCAAATGTCTAAAGCAACAGAAGGCAGAGAAACTGAAATACACTGCAAAGCACAGAACTGAAATCAAAGTGTGTTTTAGACATGCAGGGAATGGTTTACTTACTACCGCCACAGCGTTGGAGGACAAGAGCTCTTGGGGTGACATGGCAGTGAAATATGCAATGTTGGTGAACGTATACACAAATGTCACCAATGGGATGGATATGAATATGGCACGAGGTAGGTTCCTAATAAAAGAATTAGGAAGGCAGATAAGAAATCACAGTCATGCACAGCAAGACCACAACAACCATGTATGGCCCATGGGAGGTCACCCAGCTGGGTGGGTTCATCGGCTGTTTCTCTGCAGGGAACCGTGCTTACATCAGGTCTTTCACCCACTGCAGGTTGGAGAAGGCTAAAAGTGCTATGAAATGCTAAGTCTGCAGAGAAAACACCACGTGCTCCCTTTGGGCTGTTTATTGGGATTGAGACAACGCGTTGCTGAAAAATGAAACAGCCATTTCTTAATAGCCCTAGGTACAGGCACCAGCGGTGGAATAAAATGCCTTGTTTTGCTTTAACTTAACCTGCTCTGGAAAGGAACGGGATCCAGAGACCTGTTTAGAGGTGGATGCATGAACTGTTCTGTATCTAACGCAATAACGCATTTTTCTCTGTGTGTCATGTTTGGAAAAATAGTTTTTAAGAAAAGTATTTAACCTTTGTGGTTTTGAATAGATTTAGTAAAAATGGGAAGGTTTTTTTGGTTATCCTATTACTTCTTTATATTTCCGTTTTCCCTCAGAGGCTGCAAAAATAATAAATAAAAGTCCATCCTTTTTATTTCTCAACTGAGGCCATATTTGCCTTACTTAAGGCAGAACTTTTGATCATTCAGCTTTGACATTGTGGTGGTCCATTAAAATATTGGTGTTTTATTGAGGGAGCACATTACCACCCTTTCTTTATTCCTGCCAAGATCTCTGGACGTTCACTTTACCGCACACTAGTGTGAAGGGGTGTGCAGAGCCGCTCATAAGGCTGCAGCTTTAATCCATTTCCATCCAGGCTGTGTAATAGCTCGAACTTCCCCTTGTTTAATTGCTGTGTGCACTGAATGCCCAGAAATAACTAACGCTCCAAGAGCTGCTCTTAGCGTTCCTTGTTCACTTCATCACCTCAGAAATGTTGAAAAGTTTGAGCTTTGCTTTACTAAACCAAAATCCACTTTCCCTCCAGCTTTGCCAGCCTGCTGGTGATAAATCATTTCAGAACCCCTTGCTGTACCCAGGACCAGCAGCAACCCAGCATTGGTCACCCCGGTGGGCAGGTGCCTGCAGCCGCGCTGGAGTAGGGAGCACTGTCCTCACCGCGCAATGACTCTGTAACCTTCTCTTTCAGGTGTCTGTGGAAAATTCCCTTTGGGTGAAAAAGCCAAGTGACTTCCCATGTAATTCAACATTTCTCTAATAGCAGTGATTCTCCCTATAGATACTTGTGTGGCATCTCAGAGATGGTTAATTTTCTGCTGTAGAAGCACTGTATGGTTGGATAGTGCCACAAAGATAATGCTTTGTTGATAGGTTGGCTTGAGTCGGTTAATGCCTTGTACAATACATTCTTAATTTTGGTGTTTCTTTAACTTGCCTGCTATCCATTCTAAACAAAAAATCTCTCTCTCCTTTAGAAAGGCTGGTCCCATAGACACGGAATGACATTGCTGCGGCTTATTAAATGAATTACCAGAAGGCTCCAGTGTCTCAGCACTTCAAGAAAATGTGGATGGCATGGAAATGGATACTTGCCTGCGGGGATCAACCAGTTCTTCTGTTACATAGTTCAAGAAGTTCCAGCCGCTGAAAGCGAACGACCCTTGAAGAAAAGCTAATGCTAAATGCCCCACCGATGGAGTCATCCAAAAATTGAACGCGTTGCTTGGTGTCAGCTCTTTGTAGTTTCCTGCACAGAGAGCGCAAGAGGTTAAGACACCCCTAGGGAAGTGCTGCCTACAAGAGTCACAGGGAAGTAGGTAAACTTTGGGATTTTATTCTTCATTTTTATTCTTTATTGAATTTGGGACTTCATGCTCTTCATGTTCTAGAGGTCACCACGGCGTGGCACTGCACTTGCAGTGCTTTCTGCAGGACAGCGTCTGGGGCAGGCAGCTTGGGCTGCATGCACAGGCATCCCTTGCTGCCCTCTGTGCCGCAGCGCCGGTGCCACCACCGTCACGCATGGGACCAACCTGCACTGTCTGAGGATGGCTCCTCGGTGAGGCTGATCCTGCCTGTTCTTAATGCAGTTTTCTTTTACAAGAGTTTGGTGGTGTTTAGTAAAAATATTGAAAAATACTGAAATGTGTATGGGGCTAGAAGATTTGTCAAGATTGTGGGACAATTTCCACTGAGAAAACAAGTTTTCTGCTCTCTGTAAATGTCATATTTCTTCTTCCTTTATATGACTCATTATATACACAATAAAAACTTTGTGAGCCTTTTGTGTTTTCTGCTTTCCGCTTAATTGGTGAATCAGCGAGACTTTTTTTGGCCTATTTTTAATCTTATAAATGACTTTTTCTAGGAAATTCTGCTAGTGCCCAAATGAAGCAAGTGTCTTCCTGCCCCGAGCCCAGCATCGCTTATTCATTTTACACCCAGAGCCCTTGAAGTGTAAGGAATATGCAACAGATTAAAAAATTTCAGCAACTATCTGGAAACATCTTCAGCTGTCCTCCTTTATCCTGTCAAAACTGACAAGGCAGGCTGGACAGGGGCTTGTTTCAGGGGATACAGCTGCTTTCTCTGTTGTGCCATCCTTTCCGCAGCAGTGTGAGTATACAGCCCCACAGCTCAGCTAAACCCAGGGCTCCTCCGGGTCTGTTTGTGAGGAGGAAACAGTGCAGTAAGAAGGAAAAATCAAGTCTTCCAACAGTACCATACCCGTGTTAGAGCTGTCTCACAGAGTACCTTTAAAGATCTGTATGAAGCCCACAATAATGATAAGGGCCAGGGCTAAGAGTTTTCCTGCTGTAAATATATCCTGAATGCGCGTTGCCCATCGAACGCTGGAGCTGTTCACCCAGGTCAGGAGGACTGGAGAGCAAAAGACTGAATTCAGTGAAATGAAATTATGTTTATTTAAGAACACGCAGTCAAAGCATTGAAAAACACAGACTGACACACATGTTCCTGCGGGGAGCTCTAGCGTGGCCTGGAGCGAGGGTGAGGAGGAGCATTGCCTTTGCCTAGGAGACTTTCAGCTGCAGGGACATCCCTGGCAGTCAGCAGCTTTCCCTGCCCTGGCGCTGCTTGTCGGGGCTCCCCTCAGCTCTAGTGACTGTGCTTGCATAGTGCTTGATGTGCAGGGATCGCCGCCTGCTCACAGAAACGGTGAACATCTTTGGTCCCTGTAGCTCTGGCTTGCTTTTGCTGGCTCTGCAAGCAATTAATGCAGAGCCGGTGGCATGCTGCGCTTCCTACACACTCGCATTTGTGAATGTAGAAGACGACTAGGAAGGGCTCAAAAGGTGGTCCGTAACCCGTGCTGGTGGGTGACCCATGCCGGTGGGTCAGCTGTGCCAGGCGCCCATGGCTCTGCAGGGAGCTCAGCACTGCCCCATCCCACACGCTCACCTGCTGCCACTTTCCCCGGGACCCACGGGGTTTTGGGCGATGTCGTGCCCCACTCCAGCCCACTGTGCTTGCTGTGGGCAAGTGGGAAGGGACTGAATAGCCCACACCGGTCACAGTGCCTGCTCTGGGACCTCCCTGCTTGCCTTTCAGGTTGTGGCCGTGACCCCAGCCTGGCTGGAGTGGCCCCTCGAGCGGTCCCATGCAAAACCGGGGCAAGCTTTTTGTGTGCACGAGAAGCAAATACTCACGTAAACACACCATGGAGAGGATCCTGGAGGCATTATAGGGGGGGATACAGTTAGGGAAGGCAGGCTGCAGGACATAGTTTGAGAAGGTCAGTGCAATGACGGCCAGACTGGTTGGGTACATGATAAGCACCGCGCTCCATAGCAGCAGAAACCTGAAAAGACAGGAAAAAGCACAGGAAGCAGTGCTGGGGACGTGCTAGAGGAGGTAAGGCATGGTCGGCTGTGCTGTGCTTCGGGATGGCTCCCAAGACATTGGGACCAAGTGCCTTCATCCCAGTCACACTTAAGTTACCTACTTGTGCCTATCCTCATGCCTTTTCCCATGTTCTCAGCACAATCTGCATTTTAAATTAAACATTGTAAAGCAAATCACAGTTTAGGGACGTATGGAAGAGCGAGGATTATGCCCAGCGGGCACACTTTGATTTAGGTCTGTACGTCGAAGTGAAGGCATCTCTGTTACTCCTGGGCTGATGCATTGCCGCAGCAGACACCAGTCCCTGCACTGAAGGCATCTCCGAAGGGTTTCGGCAGGGCCCCCAGCTGCGGGCCAGCTGCACTCTCGAATCTGCTACCAGCTCCCCAACAGTCATTGGAGGGGTTTCTTGTCATCATCCAGGCTGGCTCTGTGACCTGGGTCAGGGCAGCTTAGTGCTGCAGTGTTCTGTGACAGCCCAGCTGCAGCCCACCCAGGCTCGTCTGCCTCCAGCTGCGGCTGAAGGCGATTGCCCTGAATGAGGTACCGTTGCAAATAAAAAGTGTGAGATATTTTGGTTTCTCACTTGGGGAAAAGGAAGAAAATACTTATCTTACAAAAGCAGCAGTGAATCTGGTTAGTGTTTTAAAATATTTGAAGTATTATTATGTCGGTGGTGAGAAGTAGTCGCTGTAAGAAAGTGAAATCCTTCTTGCCATGTGCATACATGCACAGATACGTACACATTAATTTATTCATACACATGCACAAAGGTAATGTGCAGGGATGCCCAGCACAAATCAGGATCAGAAACAATATTTCCAAATAAGATAGTATAATTTCTAGATTAGATGGGCTGCTCTTGTAAAGGCTCCTCCCTCCCAGCATGCTGCCTACTGCAGCCCCTGAATCTGGCAGAGCTGGGGAAGTTGCAGCTGGGGGTGTTAACCTGGTGGAAGGGAGTGCTGCTTGCTGGGTGTTCCTCAGGCCAGGTGGTGAGTGTTGCTTAGTACCAGCCTTTGCTCTGCCTTGTTGTTTCTGAGACGTATGGGGCAATCTGATGTTCCTTTTTCTTATTTACCACCAGAGAGTTAATTTGGTAAACTGGTATGCTGCAAGAGCTGGTTACCTGCCCAAATAGCACTATTCTTTTCAAAAAACAGGGCGTTTTTTCCACCTTTCTCTTTATTTTGTTATGTGCCTCTTTTTTCCCTGTTTTTTAATTTTTTCATTGTGGTTCAGAGCGGTTTCTTCAGTAACTGCTTTGTGCTGTTTGGTGCTGAGGGTGGTGTACCCAGTTTGGGGTAGCTCTGCAAGTAGGAACCTGAAGCCTGAGCGCTGGGCAAGTTAAACCCCCAACACATGGACCCACTGGGTTATATCACTGTATGCTAAATATGTCTTAAAGACTGCAATAATAATTTGCTGATAGGGTTAGGATGCTTGTGGTGCTGACAGAGCTCAAGGCCATCTCTCGTTCCCCGTGCAGGTGTCCCCACTGTGTGTGCCCAGCAGCACTGCTGTGCCCTTTGGGGCTGGTGGGCAGAGGCCATGGCTCTTCCCCATCAAGTTTATCTTAACCCATGTGCTTTACACAGGCAGAGAACTGTGTTCGGCTAAAAATGTTCAGTGGGGAGAATGACTCTGAAAATGGTATTTCAGGCAAAATTGTCCCTTGCTTCTGTGCTGTTATAGAGTGCCTTACGATTGGTATTGGGCAGAATACAGTTTAATGGGAGTGTGAAAAATTCAATAGATTCCTGGCAGTCAATTTGTTTCATGCTGAATTAAAATACATGCAGGACTGATAATCTAATTAAAGCAAATGCAGAATTTCAGCAGAGGGTGACGAAGTTGTGCTGTCCAACAGGAAGCTGCAATGAAAGATGGCTTTAAAATAAGAAAGAAGCTTGCCCAAGATGCAGGGCCCACTTTTATCTTGTTTTTCCAGGTAAGTTTTAACCGAAGCCTGGTTCTGAGGAAAAGATAACCATGCTGGTCACTCAGATCACGTTCATGTCCCCAAAAGTCCAGCTGTCAGGTCTGGAGCTGCACCGCTGGGCACTTGCCTTGATGTGGTGGTGCCATTGGCAGCTGCCAGCAGCAGGATCAGGAGCCGAAGGTCCAGCCGGCTGCGGATGGCTGTTCTTGTGTTAAATTGCTCGTGGGGATGTAGCATTTGCTCTGGCTAGCAGGTGGGAATTAATCCTGATATGATTACCTGATACTCCAAGTCTTCTAGGAAGTCTTTGCTTTTAAAGCACAACCTTTTATCATCTGCTGTGTAGGAAGAGTTAAGAGTATGATTTCCTTAGCAAAGAACGACTGTTCCAGATCAGCTAGAATTAATTTAAGTGACACAGGGCCCAGATTTCCTGCAGATACAACTGAGTTTCCAATGTCCTTGCTGTGGTGGTGCACACAATTTGACATGCCAAGGTGCAAGCCGAAGAGCTGGAGCTGTGCTTTCTGCCGTGGGCGGCCGTGCAGAGGGAGTGTAACTGGTGCTGGGAGCCCAAAGTCCAGCGTGAAGCAGGGAAGTGTTGTCGTGGCACAGGTGGGGTCATTTTGCCCAGCTCTTCAAATGGGAACTGGGGGAATTACTGTTCCAAGTGCTGGGCTGTGGCCCTGAGGGCGTCAGGAGCTGAACCCTATCTGATAAGCTTTTGCAGTTACTCGGTAATTTACAGCACAACAAGAACTGGAGAAGTTAAATCTTCTCTTGTGTCTGACTAAGAAGTGATCGGACCTTTAGAAAAAGGCAGAGACAGCTGAATGTAAAGAAAAAGGAAGATGTATCTGCCCTTGTGATAATTTTTTCCTTAATTTTTTTTTTCCTTCTCTAAGCATTGGACTTTGTATGAGAATTCCAAGCTCCTGCATGTGCTAATGGCAAAAAGGGCTGGTAAATTAACCTTACTGTCTGAGGTTCTTCTTAGCAACCCGTGGTCATGCATAACGCGTGTCAATGGCTGCTAGCTGGAATTGTTTTTTGTTGTTGAGTCTGATCCAAAGTCCATTGAAGTTAATGGCTGTCCTCCCATCAGTGTGCATTAGGTAATGTCTCTGATTAGATTATTTTTCCCTGTTTTAGAAACACACTAAATGTGTGTGGGTTGTGCTGCTTTTGGGAAGCCGTGGCATTCATGTGGGAGTGCCAGTCATCCCTGGACTAAACCTGATTTGTTTTTGCAGATGTCTCTGCATACTGATTTCCTCACCAGTGGAAAGAAACAGCATGATTTGATCTGGGTCTCTAATAGTCTCCAGGGGACTTGGTGAAATTGGTTCTCAGATGTGTATTTGGGATGTGCCTGCTCTCCCAAGAGGATCTCGTGTTAGATATAAAATATCATGGAGTCAAAGCAGCCTGTGAAAATAGGAAATTAATGTACCCTATTTGTGTATCATTGAAAAGAAAACAGTTTGAAATACGTGCTGTAGTACAGATCACCTTATCACGGCAAAAGCTTAACTGGTTTAAGAAAGTTTGAGCTAGTTTGAGTATCACTAGTATTATCCTAGATTGCTGAAAGAATTACTGTCTTTGGAAACTTTAGATTTTTACAACAACAACAAAAAGGAAACAGAAGTGTATTTGAAGCATGCTTTACAGTTTGGAGTGACTCTTACCAAAGCTTTGGCTTGGAGCGCTCTGCTGATTTCAGTACTATTGATTTTTAGTAAGGACGTATGTCCCATTGTCGGTCACTGTGGGTGAAGCAGCTATGTCAGTTGCAATGCTATTGTGGAGCATTTAGAAGTAGTTGTATTTATCAGAAATGCACTAGTGGGTTTTTCATTATGCTGAATCTATTCATTGTCTTCTGCAAGAATATATATTAAGCCTATTATTTACTATTTTGGGTAATGTTATTTTTATGATCTGTTTAGACATGCAAGCCCATATGCATGCAAGATGAGCTGCGCCGAGACGGCTCCAGCAGCACGGCATGTGCCACGTTCCCTGCAGTTAGTGTGCTCATACACAAGTGCTATTTAAAATGAAGATTATTTATACGTGATGGTGAAAGTGAGAAGTCTGCTCTCTGGTACCAGACCAGAGCCCAGCACACCAGGCGCCCTCCCTTGCCCCTTCCTTCTCCCCTGGCCAGAGCTGCTGGGGGGTGTCGCTTCTGCAGGGTAATCGTCTCCAGCTGAGTTTTGCCATTGCCACTGCTTTCAGCAGCATTTCATGCACTGACCTTTAGCTGTCCTCAGACTCGGAGCACGGCTGCTGCTCTGCAGCCAGAGCTTCTGCCAGCTCAGGAGATGGCCCTGTCCTGCCCTTCTCTCTTTTATTCCATTCACCTTCTTACATCACACCTAGCAGTGTTATAATTATTTTTTTCTTTAAATTTATGTAACCAACTATCGATACTGCCAGGCACAGAAGCTAGAGCATGTAGTACTCCAGTGGCTGTTATGATCAAACGGTAATTCTTTGTTCCTTATATCCATGCAGGAAAACGTAATAAATGGGGAGGATTTTGGGGGTCAGGGACGAAACAACAGAGTTGAAGAGGAAATGTCATGGTCTGGGTGGGTATGGCATGTGCTTCTATAATAAACATCTTTGTGTGAATAGACCAAACCATCCCAGATGTGCCATTGGGAAAATCCTTTGGCAGATGTGCTAAAGCTTTGTGTGCTGGATTTGATTTTTTTTTTTTTTTTTTGCTGTAGAAGGATTAAATCAGAAGAGGAAATCGAACTTTTGGAGAAGCAGTGTATTTTCCCCTCAGAGAAGGTGCAGTGCAGGCTCCCAAAGGGCCTCTTTCAGCTCAGAGCCCCATGTGCTAGGGCCAGCGGGACAAGGGCCACTTCTGAAGTGGAAGACTGAAGGTGCTTGTGAGAATTCCCCAAAGCTGCAGGCTTTAGGTGGTGGCTCAACAAAATGCAGCAGGATGCAATCTCAGACTGGCTTTACTGGAAAATAGGACTGAGCCTCACCTTTTTATGCCAAAACCTACCTGGAGGCTTCTTGCCAAAGGCAATGCTTTGTCGTACTTATGACACAGTTTATTTTCTTGGGAGAAAAGGTAAAGTCTCTTGGCAAAACCAGAACGGGAGCACTGCTTCCCTTCAGGTGATGAGGTCGTGCTTTTTTTGATATTGCTTGTGCATTGTGAGCCTGGACATCAAGCAAGCTGCTGCCGCTTTTGGAGGTGAGTGTCACTCTGTCCCTAGGTGAATGCTTGGTAGCGATCAATCAGCGGGGCTGTGTTCTGCTACAGCAAGTGCATAGCCTGATGCTCTCTGGTACCATGCAAATTCTCTGGACATGGCACAGAGAGTGAGCTGAGGAACAACTAAAGCCAGGTTTAGTTGTACTTTATTTTTCATTACTTCCTTTTTTTCCCCTAGAAAGCAAAATTCTTTTGGTTTTGTGAAACTCTGATGGTTTGTGGCCTCCCTCACAGTGATATTCCCAGGATAGCACTTGTGACCACTTGGGCAGTTTTATGCTCTTTCATTTTCGCGGTCCTTGCTTGCAGACGCCGTCCCAGGATCAGGCATTGGGAGTGTCCCGGAGGAGTGAGGGCTTTGCCGTGCAGCTCCTGCCCCCCATAAGAGAACAAACATCAGCAAAGACAAGTTGAGATTTTGGTTAACCAAGCCAGTGTTGTTGTTACCTCAATCCGTGCTGCGACACCAGTGTAATTTTCTGTGCAAAGTGGGACAGCATTCAGAGGAACAATTCCTCTGACTGAAGAAACATAGACTTTCATGAGAACTAGTAAGTACAAGGCAACAGCTTAATTCTGACAAGTATCAGAAAACTACCTTGTCACCTAGCATGTTTTCAGATGGTGGGGTGGCACTGAGCCGAGGCAGGCATGATTGAGGGGACAGCCTGCCTGCGCTACACCTGTGCCAGTTTACTGTAGATCAGCAGCCAGCTCACCTGTTATGAGCTTGTTTTCCACTTCAAATGAAAAGAAATATTCTTTTATTTTTTCCTTCTTTCTCTAGCTTGCAGTTACGGTGCTTATTTTTCACAAACATATCGCGTGGCCTCTCTAATTGCAAATGACCAAGCTGGCCAGGCAGTTTCAGTGCTTCTCTAGTGAACCGTGAGTGCAGGCTGGCCATTTAATTTTTCTTATCAAATACACAATAAATATAGTCAAATATAAATGATGACCTCTTCTCACTTATCCCTTCCTCCCTTAGCCACACTACACTGTTTGTGGTATTTTCAAAGATAAATCATTCCCTGAGTTAGCATTTCCCCCCTCTTTGAATTTACAACACTTATTTTGTACAGTAGCAGTGAGGCACTGCTGCACCTGGGACACTTCTGTGGGCAAATCTCCTTCTCCAGCAATTTTCTATGTTCTACTGTATGAAGATCTTGCAGTGTAATGCCATAGAAATATTTGCTGCCTTCTACACTGATAGTTAACGGAGGACTTCGGTTTATGGTAAGTAGCTCCAGCTTCCCTGATGCAAGAAGCTCCTCCATACAAGGTACTGATTGCTCACGGCTGGCATGCAGGAATGTCACTTGGACACAGCATCATTTATACCATCGTTCTTTCCCGTCATGGATTTTATTGAGTCAGAGAGGAAAGTGAAAGCATCCCTAGCTCTGCGTAGGGATGGTTTGGTATTTCTAATGAGAACAGAAAGAATGGCTTTGCAAAAGCATTTTATTGACAAATGTTGCCTGTCTCTTCCAAGGCAGAGGACTTTTCCACACTTAATATACTTATTATAAACATGTTTTCAAATTACTTGATAGAGTACTTACCCAGCTAACCCACCAAAAATCTCTGTGACGTAGGAATAATCCCCTCCCGATTTGGGGATAGTGACTCCCAGTTCAGCGTAACAGAGCGAGCCAAGGGCAGCCACCCCGCCGCCAAGCACCCAAATAATGAGAGCAAGTCCCACTGAGCCGGTGTGCTCCAAAACTCCTTTTGGCGATATAAAGATCCCAGAACCAATGATATTACCTGGAAAGAAAAAAAGTTTGCAGTGAGGTAAAAGAAAGCAAGAAATACACTTTTTATTTTTTTAAATTAAAAAAGGCAAACAAACCCACGGCCCCTACCCGATCAAAGGAGAACTCACAATAATGCAAAATCTGTTTTGATCTGATTACGCCCTGGGGAAAGCATTGCCATTTATTAGCACTCAAGGATGGTAAGTGCATGCTCAGCTCTGAAGCCCGGTAAGACTTGGGTGAGCATCCGTGTTTGCAACGAGCAGTTTTGTGACACTAACTCAGACAGCTGCTGTCACCCACCTTGCCCAGTACTTTATCGAAAGGAGGTGGAAGTGTCTTTGTAATGAAGATTTTAATCTCCTCCTGAGAGGAATCTAAACAAGATAAGGCCCATCTCCAGGGGGGGGTTGGAAGTCGAAAAACCCCTGTAGTGTTATCTATAATGTAGGGGCTGAGAAGTGCTCTTGCCACCAGAGCAAGTTTAAGACTATACTTGAAAAGTCATCTCAAAGTCTCAAATATTAGCAATTAATTAGCATTTTATATTTGCAGTACCTGTGCTGCTTAGTCGTTGCCCATAGATTTTAAAGGGACATTGTGGGGTAGTGAAATATCGGACAATGTGGACTTTGCCGTACTAATTTTAATTAGCCTGTGAGTCAAGGTAGTGCTGGGTGTAGAAAGTGAGTGCTTGATATCACAGATGCTCTTTGTTTGTGTGGGGCCAGGGCACAGCTGTCCTCCCAGACCAGTGGGAACTGCTCTGGAAGAGGTGTTTCATAGCAGCTCAGGGTCTGGAAGGAGAGATTTTATTTGCCAGACTTGGGTCTTTTAGAGTGATACCTGAATAGCGCTCTTTTCCCAAAAGGATATGAAGACCTTGATGTTGTAGGACCCTGCTGAATGCTTTCCTCTTTTATGAGTTAGTATTAAAATCCTCACTGACAGAGCTGAGTTTCAGCCTATACTGTTGAGCAGCATTTCTTAACAGCGTAGACACGAAAATAAAATACAGGCTACCGGTCGTTAATGAGGTATTGTAATCTAAACCAGCTTCTCAGCAGTCTTTGAACCTCTGTGTCATCAGACCTAGGCTCTCTTCCTCCCTTCTGCTTTAGAAATGCTTTTCAGCTTGCAGTGTATAGCAAGCTGCCTAAATACGTCCCGCTAATGACAAATTTTGCTGCATTTGGATTCAATACTGTCCTTGCGTTTCTAAATCTGCTTCCGGAAGCACAGCCCATCCAGCTGGTCTGCCCTGGTTGTGCTTGCACATAGCTGTGTGTTTGCAACACGCATGTTGAAGTGGATACTCTGTCTGTGGTTTGAAATGAAATTAAGGTAGAAAATAGACAACTTGGGCAACTGATAAGAGACTGGCCACTTCCCAGCAACAGCTGGAGGGTGGAAGGCCTTGGGGGCAGCCCTGCCACTGCCAGACTGCCCAGAGGGTTTCAGCCTTTTTGAAGCAATGGGCTGCTTGTGGCACGAGGGTCTCGCCACACGTGAAGCCATTCGTTGAGTATTTAAGCATTAGTATAGCACTGCAATGGCAAACCAGAGAATCTAAGTACAATAACAAGAAATGCAATAAAGACACATCCTTGGGATGCGGTGGTGGGACATGTGCTGGGCCTCTTCTGTTTGCTGGCATGCCAGCCGTGAAAGGGCACTGCTGCATACGTGGGCTGTGTTGGTGTAAAATCTGGCTTTTCACTATGACAGTTGAACCACGTTACAAAGTGTCCGCTGGCAGCTCAGCTTGTGGTGCAGCAGCTTCAAGTAAAGCTGGCCAAGGGCAGCAGTAAGGAAATACTGGAAGAGATTAAAGAAACTGATGCAGACCCCCTACAAGTTGTAAAATCAGTTCTAAAAGGCATGACACTGCAAAAAATTTTTTTTCAACCTTTCATTTTAATTTCTAAGCTTTGAGGCTGACCATATTTCCCTGTGTAAGAGTCCTTGTATGGGCAGGCCAGTCATTTTCTTTTTAAATGAAAGTTGAGAGTTACAGCTCCCATTTTAGAAAACACACTGAATAGCACCAAAATTTTGATAATGCCTTTAAAGAAAGATTATTAAATCTTATATCATCCCTGAAAGACATGTAAAAAGAAAAAAAGATTTACTAGTGTATTGTTAAAGGGCTCAGCAAGCAACTGCTGTAGCTGGCTGGTCTGGTTCTGCAACAGCACCTGACCTGTTCTCACAGATTTTGGAGCACGAGCCACGAGGTGCCTCTGTACCAGCAATGCGGGGGACCCTCTGCTACATCTGACATCAGCCTCTGCAGGTGGGTGCAGCACTGCACTAAGGCTGAGGCCATCCCGCCGGGTCTCACTAAAAAGTGGCAGAATGCCAGGCGGGGTGTCTTTGTGTTTGGGAAGGAGCTGCATATGCAAGGAAGCCAATTACAGATCGACTCAAAGGCAGATCCCCTCCCTGCAGCCCAGATTGGGGCCCAGGGTGTAGGGGTGCCCCTTTGATGACGTGGCTCATGTACTGAGAAACGGGAAGATGTAAGACAGGTGGGAGCAGGGAGATGAGCAAGGGAAAGGGAACAGCCAGCCCTGCCTGCCCATGCTCTTCCCACCCAGAGCTGGTGGCGGTGGCCAGGCTCAGCACCTCCCAACCCACAGACTGTAAAATATGATGTGAGGGGCTGGGTTTTACTCTAGAGAGGTGCTGAACAAGAGGAGATAAGTCTGCAAATGTACAGACAATACTTGTACAGAATACATTTTTGTGCACATGGGCTGCTTTCTTTAATATCCATGATGCACAGATAAGATTAAGCCAGAAATAACTGGCTTAAGTGGTGATGGAGGAGATTGATGGTAAAGCTTAGACAAATCTTGGCAGTGTTGAGATCTTTAGTCATGGAAGGAATCCCTCAGGAAGATGAGGCATCTCCCACCTGGGACCTCCTGCTGCAGGTGGGATAGACAGCCTCTGGGACCAGAAGAACTTTCTACACATTAAAAAAAGAACCAGATCAGGGATGTACATGTTATCAAACTAGATTGTGCTAGAATAACAGTAAAATTAAATACAGCTATCCTTAGCTGAACTAGCACAGGGAGCCCTAACCACTACTACAGCGTTAATCATGGCAGCTAGTGCTGAAGGAATGGGTTTTGATATGGAGGAGTCGCACAATATTATTCATAGCGCTAATAGATTTGTTCTGGGTCTTCCCTACTGGGAAGCTACACGGCTGGAATGGAGTGGTGAAATCTTTCAAGAAGATAGATGAGGAGTTAATGTATTGCTAAAGCATACAGAATGCTTGATAAAATTTATGAGGCATTTTGGTCATAGTTTCTCCTGCTGGCTGAAGTGTTGCAACATATTTAAAACAAGCTTTTCTGGAAGACTGGGTGTGCTCTGTTCAGGAACTGTAACAAATCTTTAATTTAAGCTGAAAAAGAAATATCTGCTTTAGGAGCTTATAAACTGTCTTGACAAAATCTCTGGCCCTGCAGTGTGCTGCAGCTGTAACAGTTATGCATATGGAGGAAGGCCTTAAGTTACAAAGGACCTTAAAAATGATCGTCTACCTGCCGGCATAGATACCTGTGTGTATCTATTTCTCACAGATCAATGTGCCTGAAAATACTGTCATTTTGGGAGAAGCCAGTGCTATTTTAGGGAGCATAGTGAATTTAGGACATACCGTTTTTCACCACAATAGACCTGTAGGTTTTAATTGCGTCTTTGGGATGGGTCAGTACTCATTGCTGTTCTGGCAACCCCACTACTGAGAAAACCGGAATTGCCCAAAGACAGAATAACCCATAAATGAGTCCCCTAGCTCCTCTCACACCACCTCCTCCTGCTCAGTGCTCTTTTTTACCTTAGCTCAGGTTTGCTGCTATTTTTGGCAGCAAACAGCAGTTGCAAATACCCATCCTTCAGCAAGCTCTCAGCGAGAGCTTCCACCCCCACGCTCTGTCACCTTTTCATTGTGTCAGCACACGGAGAAAGGATAAAATTCAAACAGAGCATGGCATCCCCCAAACTGACAATGGATGAGAAATCTAGCAAATCCCCAAGCTGATGAGCAACACTACAGCGTGGTATCTCTGCAGACCTGTGCTGTGTGGGGCTGAAGGGGTGACCCCAAGTGCTGCTGTGGCTTTTGTGCTGGCGAGAGGGTGGCAGCTGACTGTGCCTGGCTTTCTGTACCTGCTCAGCTGCTTCAGCGTGATGGGCAGACCTGCTGGTGGGCTGGGAAGGGTGGGGAAATGGGCAGATAAGCGGTGGCAGCACTGTGAGAAGCAGTGTTATCAGGCCGTGCTGCGACGGACCTGGGGAAAAGAGATATGAATCCTTGTGAGGTGTAACCCCAGAGGTAAGGTGGTGGCAGTCATCTGGCGTGGCGGTGATAAAGTGCAGCGTAGACAGAAAGTCTATGGTGTGTCTTTTAAATGCTTGCATTTGGCTTTGTCAAGGCCCTGAATCTCTCTGTGCTTCAAGTTTCTGCCTCTAGGAAAGGGCATTACTCATCCCCTGCTGCCTGGGCTCTGGTGACCGAGGGGCATCGGCAGTGGGGCTGTTCCTCAAACCCAAACTGCTCTGGGAGGAGGTGTCTGTGGCACAGCGTGGATAAGAGTAACGCCTGCCTGTTATGGAAAGACTGCCAAAGCAATCCTCCTTGTGTGCAAGTGTGTATTGAGCTGGAAATAGCTAATACTTTTTTTATTTAAGGATAATGCTTTCTGGGTGCAGCTACCTGGAGGAGCAGGGCAAGAAGGAACAGGCAGCCTTCTGGATGGTGCTTTCATACAAACATTCACGGGATTTTTTGTTGTTGTTGAATTAAGTAGTTAATCATATTTAAAAAATCTAATGTCCTTCATGAATGAATCTATGATAAGGCAAAATTCTCTTCCAACCTCATTATGGATTTCCTATTATTTTGCTCTTGCAACATGTGCAAAAGCCGTATCAGCAGGAGTGGAAGTGCTGCACCCCTTCAGACAACAAAATGTTCTTATGGAAACCTGCCATGAATGTGGTAAATGTGCCTAGGAAGTGCCTTCAGTTCAGTCGATGTAGGACATGTTTAAAAATAGATATGGTGGAGATGCTGAAATGTTCCAAGAAAATGAGATGTCATAAAGTGCCTGATGAGAAGCAGAGTTTTCAGGAGGTCTCATGTGCCTTAGCAGACATTCTTAGGCCAGGAGACTTAACAGTAAGGCAGATGCTTTACTGGCAAATAGGTATTTTGAAGCAACCGTTGGGCGGCAGGAACTGGAGGGAATTTGGTAAGCAACTCTGCAGCAAGAAAGAAATCGGCAGTGCAGTTTGGGGAGAGTCTTGTTACTGTGCTCACCGTGTCAGGGATAATTTGTTTCAGCTTTATGTGCTGGTACTCCTGCACTCACTGCATTTATTTTTTCTTCTAAGATGTGAATAGATGGAAAAAATTAATTCCTTCTTACAAAACAGCCTCTTTCTCTGCTCCTTCACGGTCTGTACTAGAGTTTCTTGCTACAAAACTACCTCTTTGAACTGAAAGGAAACGAATACTTGAGTTGCATATATGTTCATGCCACATGTCCGTGTCTTGCAAATATAATACAGAATGGGCTGTCTAGAACTATATATATCTATAAATTATTGTTGGTAATAGTACAGCCTTAAACCTGCCTGGGGAGGTATGAGGCAGTTACTGGAAGTTGTGTGACAAATCCCAACAAATCAGTACTAAGTAATTGCTGTGAACAGCAACTCATCTAAAAATGCTGAATTGTGAGTTTCCCCAATGTGGGCAATGTTCTCACCACCTCCAGATCAAGCCTAGGGAGGGCCTGGTGCATTCACACAGCACAACTGCTTGGGCAAGGTAGATCCATATTCGTGGTGCTGTGCGCCCTACACCCGCTGCAGATTCTCAGTGCGTTACACCAGTCTCAAAAGTGGAGAATGGAGAGAGATGGAGCCACGTGAAATGGGGCAGGTGAAGAGTGCCGGGGGGGACAGAGCAGGATGGCGAGCCTGAGTTTTTCTCTGTGTGCTGGCCCAAGCTGGCTCCATTGGCATGTGAAATTGTTTCTGCTAATAATACAGGAAAAAAAAAAAGATATTCACTTAATCAGCCCTCTCAAATTCCTGACCTTAAACAAGCATGAGTTTTCTGCAGGACAGAAGCTGTCCTCAACGCAGCATTCTATTGTGTAGCACTGATGAGCCTTGAAAAGACATCCAGCGAAAATACTTACCTCTGGAATTAAATCCTCTTTGTGTTCTAGTCAGTTGAGAGTTTGTAAAAGATACTCGACAGCCCATGGCAGGGGGGTTGGCACTGGATGATCTCTAAGGTCCCTTCCAACACGAACCATTCTATGAACTGATTATGGTGAGACAATAGGATGCAGATAATAAAAGAAAAATACCTATGATGTAGGAATTTATACCTTTAATTTCTTTTAATATTGAACAAATCTTTTCCCAGCTGCATTTTGTATGCAGTGCTGTAGCCTGCTGCTGGGGAGTTGTGTCCAAGACTGGAGCTCAGCTTGTCCTCTGTGAGCTGCACTCACAGCCCAAATGGCCAGGCCAGCTGTGTCCCAGTGCACTGTCTGGTGCCCCTGAGCCTGACGGAGGTCAGACAAACCCAAAACAGCTATTGTAACATGGCAGTGAACTGAGTGTGAAGCAACTTCAGACTATCAATCAGCCATGCTCCGTCTCCACTGACTTAGTGGAAGTGGGTCCCATACCAGGTTTTTGCTGAACAGAATACCAAACCCCCCGTCCTTCCCAATTTCCAGTCCTTTATCCAATTACATTTGAGATTTTTTGTGCTTGTAACTTTGACGTTGAGACCTGGCCCTGGGATGGGTTTCTCAGACTAGCCGCTCACACATGCAGCCTGCAGTTTTGCTCATAGGTCAGTGCCTCGTGTAGAGCTAAAACACTCGGGAACTCTGGTACCAACCTGAAAATTAGGGCATGGGGCTTTACTGAAAAATCCAGTTTTCAGTTCACCTCTGGCTTTTGAACTATGAGAGCGTATCTGAGGTCAGGTTTTGATGTTTTTTGATGTAACTATGGGAGTTGAAACTCGACTTTTAAACAAAAGCAGAGTTCTCAATAAAACACATAAAGAACTGCACTTTGAAGGAAAACAGTAAATATCACCATGCTTGTGAGAAAATAAAGGGACCTGGTAATACTTGCATATTCACTTAGCATTCAAAGTCCTTAGGGCATCTTTCATTTATCTGCTCACATAATCCACACTGTAAAAATAATGGATCTTGCAGTCCGTTGAAAGTATTCAGCAATTCTTTAGGAATGGCCTCACTGATTGTATTTAGAGACCATATTTCTGATAAAACTAAGCAATTTCCTGTGTGGTTAGCAAAGAAAAATATCACTCGTGCCTTTTTACTGCTTGTGCATTTCATTAAAGATCTATGTTACACATCTGAAATTCTGAATGGGTCTATAATATGGACTACAAATTTGTCTAAGCAGCTCTTTCCCCTACAAAGTGAAATATTAACAACAAAGAAATTCTGCACCTTTTTTTTTTTTGTCAGTCAGGTAAATCACTTTGTGACTAGTTGTTCAGTGAAGGATTACATCAGGCAGTGTTTCTGAAAAACTGTGTATGGTTCATGAGCATAAATCCTGTCAGACTCCTGCTTTCATAGAGTGCTTTTCATGAACCTCAGGAGATGGTACTCTAAAGCTCAAGGCTTTGGGTTGCCCAGCACTCGGTGGCACGTTGCAGGATGCAACGTATTGCACATAGGGAGGATGCGATGTTCAAAGGCAGCCTTGGCAGGTAGCACTGGCAGAGGGAAACCCAGCATTACCCGCCCATCCCACTTCCTTCAGCGTCATTGCAGAGGTGCGTCCCATATTTATTGAATGAGAATAGGAATTAGGAAGGCAGTAATCAAACAGGAGTCAGCATCGTTGAGGATTATATCCCCAACTGTATATTGGGTGTTTCATTGCTACAGTTGTAACAGATTGTCTGTGTCTGTGTCTGGGTATCTTGGCTATGAAGGGCAAGTCCAGCATCCTTTCTCGGGGGATGTAAGCCATTATTATCATTTTTTCATGAAGGTATAGAAAATGAGATTGTTTTGTTTTGTTTTGTTTTTTTTAAATGAAGTGTTTGAGACCAACCTGGTTTCAGTTACAGCTTTCTGTTGCTATATTGGTATGGTGTATCCTCAACAGTACATACAGTTTTCACTGATAGCTGTGAATAGAAGAATAACCAAAAGTCTACCCATCCTCTCACGACTGCCACATCTAAGTAGACGTTGTTTAGGCCAACAGGATGACAATCTGTGTCATTGCTTAAAATAGCTCTCTTGTAAGTAAGTGCTGAAGATTTGCATCGTGCCTGGGAGTTAATACATATATCTTATGTGAGTATGAAATACTGTAAAGATTTGAGATGAAGCTTTTTTGTTGTTAAACAGTAGTCAAAAGGAATCATGCTTCACAAATTGTTTAAATCCAAATTAAATATAAGGTGGATTATGTCAATAATGGTGATGATGTAACTTGTTGTGGCTATTTATTTATATATTTGTTTTACAGAAAACTGCTAAACGAAGCAGCCTCCAGTCCGGCTAACTGTCAGCTACCAAATGGCTCTCAGGAGTCAAGCACTCCTGATTGAGGACATTAGTGACCGGTTTTGACCGCCACTGCATGTTTGTGAACTCAGGGCATGACACACCTACAAAACCAGCCAAGAAGTAATATGCGTAGCTCATAATTTTGGTGCTTGCCGGAAATCTTGTGGCAGCTCAGGCAGTCCCACTGGATCTATTTACTCTCTCAAGTAAACAAACTTCCCACTCCCTGCCCTGGCCGACCTCAAGCTCTGCCCTGACCCACACGCTGGCACTGCTGGGAGCATGATGGCTGCAGTGCACTGAAGCCCCACTGCAGCACTTAACGGGATGGACAGGCCCAAGGTGCTGCTTGGCCTTTGCCTTGCTCCTCTCCAGCTTGTTAACAGAAATACAGCATTTAATACAAGAGAGTGTAAGTGCTCCCCCCCCCGCCCTTTAAAATACAAAGGGTAAATGAAGTTCTGAATAATCAAAGCAGTCTGGCTTAAAAAATTACTAGGATGTAGGGAGTCTGCTGAATTAAACCCAGCAAACACTCCAAGTGTATTTTTTTAACCTCTAGTCAAGCATGAATTTAGGCTATGTGGCAGTGTTTTAGGTATTTCATGTAATGGTCTTGAACTTTGCTTTTAAATAGCATTCAGAAAACTGTTAATGAAGAATGGATGAAGAAGAAAAGAATCTAGAGAACTTGGCATCAAAGTAATAGCCATTTAACTTCATATGAGAGTAAAAAAAATATAACTACTGTACCAGTGGAAAATGAATTATGGCTCCTCTGCTAATACGCTTGTAAAGGAAAAACTGAAAATGGCTATAAAAATAACAGTGATAATTTAATGTCTATGGGGATTGGTACTTAACAAAATTAAATTATCTTAAAATCTGACTTCAGTTCAAATATTTATGTTAAAATTCCTAGCAAGTAAGAACATGACCAGTCATTACGAACTGTAATTCCAGCATTCCAAGTGGATTTTACTGGGTTAAGAATTTATAATCTGATTACGCTATGCCCAACTTTAAATAAGCTACTTAAAATACTGACAAAAGTGTTTTCTTTAACTTGTCATAGATTTATGAAGATGACATGTGTCTTTTGAGCACTAAAATAGAGGTGTAGACCACGAGGACCTGAAGAACTAGGGTTTTTTTGACAATGAAGGTGGGGTTAGAACAGAAAACTGAGTGAAGAAAAGTATTTCAGTCGTAACTTCACTAATAATAACAGATGCAGTCTTACAGAGGGTGTGATAGTCTGTTTTAGTACCAAGGTTAGATTTTGCTATTACATGAGATACTATGGTGTTGTGGTTTGTCCTGGAGGCAGCTAAGTACCATGCAGCCGCTCGCTCACTCTCCTCCCCCCTCCCCAGGGAATGGGGGAGAGAATCAGAAAGGTAAAGGGAGTCATGGCTTGAGATAAAAAATAATTTAATAATTGAAATAATGATAATAATAATATTAGAATATACAAACAAACGATGCACAGTGCAACTGCTTGCCTCCTGCCGACCAATGCCCAGCCCGTTCCTGGCTAGTGATCCCGGAGGAGAGAGACCCTGAAACTGCAACCCTGGGGGAGAGAGCCTTCCCAGCCAACTCTCCTCTATGTGCTGAGCATGACATTGTATGACACGGAATATCCCACTAACCAGTTTGGGTCCATTGCTCTGGCTGTGCTCCCTCCCAGCTTCTTGTGCGCCTGCGCCCTAGCAAAGCATGGGAAGTTGAAAAGTCTTTGATTTCGTAGCAACAGCTAAAAACACCCGCGTATTATCAACATTCTTCTCGCCCTGAATCCAAACCACAATGCTGTTCTTGCAACTAAGAAGAAAATTAGCTCTATCCCAGCCGAAACCAGGACATATGGAGATTTGTCAATCGTTTAAATATTTATATATTAAAATGTAATCTCTATATGAAATTGAGCTGCAGCATCCTGACAGGGATGCTTGCAAGCTACAGTATTGCCTTTTACCAACTAGAATATTTAACAAGCCAGGTTCAGTTTCCTGCAAAACTGTGTCACTTACTTAAGGAAAAAACCAAACACGCGCAAACCCTTTAATGAATGTAAAACTCTAGAGAAACACGGCCGGCTTTTCCACCCTTCCCCTTCTCCCGGGGCGCAGGAACGGCCGTCGGCCCCCGCCCCACCCAGGCCCCTGCCACTGGCCTGGGCTCGCACGCGGCAGGGAACGGGCACAATCGAGCAGTGCCGTCAGCTTGGACACATGAAAGCTGGGAAAGCGTCTTTTATCTGGAGAGCTCGGGGAGCTGCTGTGATGACAGAACGGAATTCTTAACCTGAATTTTAGGGAATGTTACTGCGCCGTCACATTTTCGGTTTGCTGTTTTCCCCAGTGTTATTCCGATCAACTTGTTTTCAAGACGATTGCACATATCTTTCCCTTCAGAGAGAAGAACCTCTCTGTTTTCTTCTCTGAAGCTTTAAAAACCAAAAGACTGATTAAATTGCAAAGTGAACTGATGAGTAGAAATAGCAAGTGGATGCTGCCTGTACATGAAGGCTGCACCGTGGTGATTCTGGGGTGTGTGTTAGGCAGATCTGTTGCAATTAGGTGAAAAATTCATAATCTAGAGAAGAGAAATCAAATTTGTGAGAACTGCTACCCTCAGTCTTCCTGGGACCTTTAATATATCTGAGGCCATTTGAAAAGTTCTTTAAAAGGAGTAAGCTGTATATCTGGCTCTGGCTTAAGGTGTGTAAGCTGTTTAATAATAACTAATAGTTTAGAATGGCTTTTCACCAGCAGTGGAAAGTAGCTTTGGAGAAAAGCAGTACTTGCAAAACCTGCAAGGTGCGTTTACGGGACCGTAGTACTTGGTTGTTCAACTGAAGCCTGCTGCTTACCATACGAGGCTGACCATGCTCTGACTGGTAGTTGTCCAACCTCTGCCAAGGTACTCGGTAGCTTAAAAACAGAAAGATGTGGTGGTTTAAAAGCCTTCTGAAAAGGGATGCTCTTTTATGAGCAGGGATGCTCTGCCCTGGTGAGGCCGCATCTGGAGTACTGTGTGCAGTTCTGGGCTCCCCAGTACAAGAGAGACAGGGAACTATTGGAGAGAGTCCAGCGGAGGGCCACAAAGTTGATTAGGGGAGTGGAGCATCTGTCTTATGAGGAAAGGCTGAGAGCCCTGGGTCTGTTCAGCCTGGAAAAGAGAAGGCTGAGAGGAGATCTGATTAATGCTTATAAATATCTAAAGGGTGGGTGTCAAGAGGATGGGGTCAGACTCTTCTCAGTGGTGCCCAGCGACAGGACAAGGGGCAATGGGCACAAACTGGAACACAGGAAGTTCCACCTGAACATGAGGAGGAACTTCTTTACTGTGAGGGTGACAGAGCACTGGAACAGGCTGCCCAGAGAGGTTGTGGAGTCTCCTTCTCTGGAGATATTCAAAACCCGCCTGGATGCATTCCTGTGCAACCTGCTCTAGGCTAACCTGCTTTAGCAGGGGGGTTGGACTAGATGATCTCTAGAGGTCCCTTCCAACCCCTACCATTCTATGATTCTATGATTCTATGATTCTATCTCCTCTCCGTCAAATTAGTGATTATTTGTCAATTGCTTTTCTTCTACAGAAGAAGGCTAACCAAGAGAAACTTCATCAAGAAAGCTTTAAGCCTCTGTTTTGATAACATGATCATCACAAAATAATCTGCTGCTTGAGTAACTTTGAAAGATTACATTGGCAGGTGCTGACTGTACTTGTAGGAAGGCACATCTTTACTGCAAAACATATGATGTGGGATATTATCACTACAGTACTTGAGTCAAATGCAAATGCTCCCTTAGCTGAAAACAGTGCCAGAAACTCTGATCCCGTTTTCTGGCTTGCAAGCATCATGCTCTCCTGCATATGCATGTGGGCATATGCTGGGTATGACAGATTAATTTACAAATCTGTGTATTCAAAATTGCAGCACCCAGTTTAGCACCTGGAAGGAGACATGGTTGTACCCATCAGTCAGTGCCGGTCCCCACCTGCATTGCCTGCTTGCGCTGGAGACCAAACATTTAGATGACGTGTGCAGCACACAGACCTGCCCTAAAGTAGATAAATGCTGAGGAGATGCTGGGGATCAGGCCTCTTACGAGCTTGTGAAATAATAAAGGAGAAGAGGGATGTCTGCTAGTGCATGGTTTTATTCTGTTTTATTTGAGTAATGCTGCTGCAATGTGTTTATATCAAAGGAGAAGTTAAAGCCTGTATGATAGGATTTTTGTTGTTGTTCTAAATTGAAAACTCCTTTTATTCTGCTAATCCTTTCAGCGGCTGCAGGCTCTGTCTGCTCTTTTCAGGCACACAGTCCACTGCTTTATTTCCTGCTCCTCTGACTCTTGTACTTGGTCCAATTTCTCTACTTCCTTAACTTCTGACTTGTTCTTCTCTTCTCTTGCCAGTGTTGGGATATGTGGGCTGCATTTCATTACCACGGAGAGCTAACCTCAGCCTCCTGTGTTCTTCCCTATGCAGTGCAATGGTAAGGCAGAAATACTGGGAAAAGCCGCCTTCTAGGGACTAGGTGGCATTTTCCTTGGGATATTCTCAAAGGAATAACACGGAGTGAACTCCAGCATGCTGCCGCACTTAAAGCAGCTTATGCAGTAGTAGTGCTGTGTGTCCAGGTGGGGATTACTACCAGCCACTTTCGCTGAGCTTCATACTGCACCTTCCTTTCCTGCCTTCTTCCTTGGCACCAGGGACCTTGAGCAGGGTTTATGGCAGGGCAGTGCTGACAGGTGAAGGTGAGGGGGTCCAAGAGAGAGCTGCAGAGCAGTCCTTTTTTGGTGGCTCCCTCTGCATTGACACTGGCAGCAGTGCCAGAGGGCTGCAGGGAACAGGGGCTTGAACAACCACCTTGACTGTGGGACTTGAGCACATAAAGGAGCTACTGTGACCCTTGAAGCCAAGCACTCCTGTGGCATTAGAGATGGCTTCAACCCTTCCACTAGCTTCCAAAGAGAAACTGAATGCTAAACTTACATTGAGGCTGTAAGAGGGATGTAGATGAAACTCTTCTGATGTTCCTAAAATCCCTGTGTTGCCCTGGTAAGAAAGTGCAGCACTGCACACTGCTCTCTATAAATAGTGCAGCTTTATGCTGTACTACCCCTTGTTATCTGTCCGACATCTGTTTTCTGTGCTCTCTGGACCTCAATATCCTCCTGACTTGGAGTTTTACCTGCGAACGGTAGAAATGTCATTAAATCCCCTGATGTAGAAATAGGATGTTCCTAATGCCCTGCCCTGCATGCATGCATGCTGGAGGGGGTGGGGGTCTTCTCTAGGGCACCATGTGACTACTACCAGATCAATCCTGATTTTAAGGAAAGCAACTGATAGTGGAGCAAGGTCCCCTGTTGAGGCTTAAGAAGCAGATGCCAGCCCATGCAGCTGACTCAGTGTTTGTCCCTTGGCTGAGAAATTCCACAAGTGACACCTGTGCCTCTGGGATGGCTCTCATGGTGCCCTCTGCACCTGCAATGATTTTCAGTATTTATCAAGAAGAAAAGCAATTACAAAATGCTGCTCTAAAGCTCCCCAACTTAGCTTTAAGGACAGCCAAAGAGTTCAGCTGTGCTGGGGAGTGCTGTGGGTCAGACAAGGACAGTATGACACATACAGCTTTTTGCCAGCCCAGACTCTTCAGCCCTACTCATGCCAACGACAGGGACCCTCACACCATTTTTAAAGCATTATTTGTTTCACATAAAATGCTGCATGGTTTTGGGGGGTTTTTTGTTTTTTTTGTTTTTTTTTCCTTTTTTCCTTCTAGCTCTGTTGTTCTTGTTCCTTGTGACTGAGAACAGTAAACAGATTACTCGAACAGCCTGGAAAATTTATCAGCAACTGCTGCTCAGTGGGAAAGCCTCTTCCTGTCTGTCCCTGAAAGCTGTCAGTCCTCATGGAAGTATCATCATTTGCCTAATTAGAAAGATGCAATAAAGTGGCTGTGTGCAATTTCAAAAGTCACACAAAGCACACAGTTCACAGAAGAATCTTCTTTGTTAGATGAGTCTAGGCTCTAGGGGAAGAAACCAGCCTGTAAGCTGGCACGGTCTCCCTGACCCCCACCCTGCTCCCCAGCTGCTGTGGCACCTCTGCTTAGCTCACACAGCATCACTCTGCAGCTTTTTGGTGGGAAAAGTGTTCCTCCTTTAATACGTATACATTCAGCAAAGTGAATGCTGTGAATTAAAACTTTATCTCCGCATGCACTGGAGCCCTTTCAACACTCAGCTATGGTTACCAAGAACTCACATGGGAGCTGTGTTTGCCTGGGGCTCTGCAGCAGTGAAGGGATACAGTGGGGCTCATGGGGCAGCATTACAGGGATGAGCAGGTCTGGAGGAAAGACACAACTTGAACTGATTTGCTCAACTGTAAATAAGATTTTAATAAGACTTAATTCCCACCCTCACCCCTGGTTTTCTCTCAGATTACTGGGTTTTATGCATCCTGCTCTGACCCCACAAAGATGAGCTCAGGCCAGCTGGTAAATTTTTTGACCATGCTTATGTAGCTTCTGCAAACCTGTGACAACATTACAACCTGGGATCCATTAAGAAGAGCATCTCAAACTAGATGTCGCTTGATCCTTAATCTCTGTAGGGGTATTGTGGGAATTTAAGCATGTTAAACTTTAAGATAAAGTTTAGACTTTTGTCCTGAACAGTAAAGGAGTTAAATGCTGACAGCACATTCCTGAGTTGAAATTCCAGGCAATACATATTTAAAACAAAGCATTATCAAAATAGCAGTAACAAGCCATCCAAATATACCAACTTTTGTGTTATAGCTCGAGTTACATTATTGGGAAGAAAGACTGGTTAAGAATCTCCTATAAGCTCTACTGTCACTGTCTGGAATCTTACAGAAACCTTATTTTGGATGCAGATGTAAACAAGACATGAGCTCCTTAGCAAAGCTTGCTGCTCTTGCAGGTTTCACAGCTCCTTGATTGGAAATCATTCCAATTCACATTCTTCTGGTTGTAAATTTGTGTTAGTAAATTCTAGTGTAATTAGTTTTACCTCTGTCAACATGGCATCATTACATCAGTACCTGACTTTGTCTCTGTTTTAGCAAAGGATACAAAAATATGCTTATGTTTCACTACGGTCAATGAACTGAGGTGGAATTTAAAAGCCAAGGAGGGTATTTATGTCTCCTGGGGTGTGCACAACTGTTGCCCAATGATGTTTGACTTAAATCTTGCACCTAATTTTAAGTACACTTTAGTAACTATCTCAATTTGAGTTTAAATGAGATTTACAAATACTTGTCAGCTTATTATACACTTCTACAGGTGTCACTTACAATGCCATGTTGCTGTCCTCATGTATTTAGAAATTGGTGCTGATTTCAGTCTTGACTTTATTTATTTTAAAATCTTTTATTTATTTTTAAAGAATACATTTACATAATTTTATGAACAAGAACTAGAAGCTTATTGATTTCCAAAAGAAATGTCAGCTTTTCTTGAAGTTGTTAAATATCTATGATCTGGGAATTTAAGGAAAATGCCAGACTTTTTATAATACGATCTCAAGAGTTAGTAATATTACTATATAATTTTCTTTTGTGCATGTGAATCTTGTATTAGCAAATACCATAACTATCTCTTGAAATTAAGTATCTTCAGAACTAGTGAACTTCATGTTGCTCACTGATGTCTTTCTATATTGTTTGTCTAAGCAGTTGACCAGCTGTATAAAAAATTCATCCAAAAAATGTCACTCCTTCCTTCCAGATGGAAAAACTTGGTTACAGACTATTCTGAGTACACAGAAACATGGAATTAAATGAGCTAATCCTGCAAAATACAGATTAACAAAGACCTGAACGCCCCTGCCATCGCAACATATAGGACCTTGGTTACAATACAGTTTCTGTTCTAGTTCTGCTGCAGATCAGAGATGTTTTACTTGGTTTAGGTAACTAGGAAAGAAGAAAAACAAGGCAACAGATCTCTGCTTGAAGTAGGTTCTTTACAAATGTCACTTTACGGAAATTTTGTCATTGTTTTAGGGTTTTTTTCAGTTCTGGTGCTTTTGAGCAGCTAAATCTCAGCTGAGAAGTCCTTAGATGATCTCAGAAGGCCACAAAGGGAAATGCACGGATTTCAATAGATGGTGTTTTCAGAGACCTGTCTTCAGGGAGGTCCTATGCGTTGGTGGCTGGAAGTGCATTTGCTCCTCTTGGCCTTTGCATGCGGCTTTCCCTGTCTTTGAAATCAAGATGATGACCCCTACCCGCCGCTGGGCTGCCTGACCAGCTCTTGTGCCCTGACCATGTTTGGTCAACAAGTGTTTCTACTATTAGATTTGTAGTAAAAGGAGTATGTGAGACTGGCCTCCTATAACTTTAATTAACGTGAACAGATTACACTTGTCCCCATCGCTCTCTGCTGTGCTGTGCAACCTGAACACAGACTGGTCCATTCACACTCAACTTCCCTGTGGTACAACTGCCAGCCTCACTCTGTTATGTGGGTAATAAAGGACTAATGTGCTTCGTACCTAGCTGCTTTAATTTAGGGCCTGATCCTATGAGGCAGAGAAGTCCTTGGCTCTCGTAGACTTCAGCAGAATTTTAGGGACTCAGGACCTGTTAAGGAAAGGGTCTTTAATCTCCCATTGGGAACCCGAGTGTGCAAAGGGGAGCTGTTCCTTCTGTACGCGTTCATAATATGTACAGGATTTGAGTACCTTTTGTAATAGTTTGCTTAAATCTTAACATGTTGCTAGGGAACTGGCTGTGTCTACAACCAACAAATATTTAGACATTGTGTCCTATTGGTCTCTGGCAGAGTTTACCATAAGAATTGGCTTTATTGCAACACAATCTACTAGCAGTAGTACAAAAAAGTTGTCCATCAGCATTTTTTTAATTACAAATATTTTAATTCTATCATACAAATAGAAATCCTTTCTAAGCTGAAGGCTAGGCATGCGAGGACGCCACCCAGAATCACATACTTCTTTCTCTTATTCTTTAAAATATTGATTCAGCTATTTTTTAATTTATTTGTGTCTAAGTAAGTACAGTGTTTAGAAGCTTAACAAGCTTGGAAACTTTCTGCTCTCTTGTACTAACTAATGCTATTACTATTTTCAAGACACTTATAAAAAGAGCTGATTATTTATGTTTCCAAAGCGTATGGCTTTTCAAGTTTTCAGACTGTATCAGAAACAATGAAACTTTTGTGTTTATGGAGTCCTAGAATGCTGTTCCTGAAATGGTTTCATCTTCCTTTCATAGACATCAGAACTGTCTGCATTGTTTTAAATTAGCCATAAAACAAGGCTTGAAATCCCAACTACTGAAAAAATAAGTCTGCTATCAAAACACGACAAAATCTGGGCAGAGAAAAAAAATGTCATGTGGAAATGAAATATAGTCTGAGATAGCCCCCCTAAAAACAAGCAAGCAAACTCTGTTCTATTAAGCTCTCAAGAGAGCTGCTAAAGAATTTTGAAATAATCCAGAGAAGGAACTCAACACCTCATTTTCATTCTTCTCGGACCATTCCTTGCAACTCCCTAAGAAAAACTGATCCCCTGTGTGTTTTGTACAAAAGGATGAATTTTTATCATATATAAACTACACAGCTTAAAGCTGTAAGTCCTCATGTTCCTTGGCAGTCATTATCTTCAGGTTTATGGAGAAGTGCATACTGACCCTTTGCAAGGCATGGGTTGGCAGGGAGGTGAGGAACACTCTTCTGGATTCATCCACCTTCCTTGTGGGGCTCAACCAGGAACAATCTCACAGCACGATATGGGACTATTAAAAAGCCTTCATATATGACACATGCTAATAGTTTTTTCTCCTTATCTCATGTTGCATGATGTAACAGCAAAAAGATGGAAGATACTTAGGAACCACAGGAGACTGGCCAACTAATGATGCTTTTTCTTGTCTGACCTTATTACATCATGCACATGTATTCAAGTGCAATGACCCTTTTGAAAAACTCCTTAAGTTATAGAGAAGGTGTTTCAGTATCTACAGCTCAACTTCTGTCCTCCTCTGTCTGAATGCATCTCTATAAAGGAGCAACTTTTTCTAGCCTGACTGCTCATCCCTGTCTGATTATCTGACCCAGAGTTAATGTAGCATAATTAACACGTCTGTGAGTTGTCCAGTGTCACAAATGAACTAGAGGTTTTGTGACAGGCAACCTTGTGACATTCATTGTCATGGATCATATAATATTGTGGATTTTAGTTCTCTGACCCAGTGTATTCAATAGAATAAGATTCTTCATTGACTTGATTTTTCCTGGCTTTTGTGACTCTAAATAAGGTCTTTATATTGTTAGAACATAATTTTTGTGGTATATTATATTAAGAAGTTTGGCCCGCTCTAGATTATGCAGCTCCATGTAACTGATGAAAGAGCTATTGTTTTTCACAGCAGAAAAAACTGCCGCTCATCCAGTCACTGACCTATTTCTTGGAGTCAGAAGTAACCTTTCTGAAGTCTTACTGATTTTTAATGCTGTTTTGCACTATTGATCTTGAAGCCTCATGTTTGAAATGTGATTACAACAGTATTTAAGGATCAGATAAAAAATTTCAACTTAATTTTCAGATGCAGAAAGATTTTATTTTTCCCTAGTTTTGGTACTGCTCTAAAGGAAGTGTTAAATGAATCAGAGAAATTCAGCCATGGGGGTTATTCCATTACTCAATGATACAGAAATTCCTCAGGCGTCAACATCATCAGTATATTCCTCTCCACCTTTCTTTCTCTGAGATACAGTGGAATTTGTCCCTGTTGTCTGAAAGAGATGACGAACCATGTCCAGGAGCAAGAATTTAATTAGCTCACCCTAACACTAGATTGGGCCACTCATTACCCTGAAATCAGAAAAACAGACTCTACAAGTTCCTGAAGATGGGAACAATTTGTAGACAACTACTCCTCTAATCTTGCTTTTCAGTCCTGACTTGCAGAGGCCAGTGCCAGAAAAAAAATCATCAGGAGAATAAACGAATACTGCATAAAGAGATTTTGTGGAGGCTGGCATATGAGGAAATGTATTTACCATTATAAATGGCTTTCCTCTGCAGGGGAACAGGGCTTGCGTATTCTCTATGCTTTCTCACTACACAGAGAGGGATACAGGCATTTAAAAAGGAATTAGGAAGCTGAGATGCTCAGTTCATGCTGGATTGCTGGCTCCCTGCTCTTTGCCATGGAACATCTGCTAAAGAACTCTTTGGGACACTTCTGGGTCTTTCAGGACCGGCAGAAAAAACAACACTGTTAGGGTGTTTTATATTTGGGGCATTTTGGTACTGACAAATGCCTTCTCATTTTATCATGCTGCAATCAAGATGACAAAAAAGTGTGGCAGCTAGTGGAAACTCCCCCTGCAGCCCAACAAAAAACAGGGTCTTGAAAGGAAAAGTTTGGCACACAAAAAGCTCCAAACACAAAAAAGCTAAACCTCTACCACACCATTTCTGCTTGTTGTGAGCCTGCCAAAGCAGAACAGACTTTCTCAACAGAAAAGGCCACATTATGCTAGAAGGAAATGAGCTGCAAGGCACAGGAAAAGGGAACACGAGTGGAGATTTATGGCACCACTGAAAGCAGGCACTGTACTGCCAGATCAGGAGTAAGACACTACCAAAGGATGCTACCTTTGTTTTTTCAACTATCAAGGAAGAAGGAGAGTTTCTATTGCACGGTATATAAACTACTGATAACCATTGCAGAAAGCCCATCACTTAAAAACCAACTAGTAAAACCTACCCAAACCAAAACCACCAGTCAATGAATACCTGGCAGTTAATAACCTGGAAACAGAATTGTGTTACAAACATTGCAAGTTTTGCTCAAATATCACTGACTTTATAAAGTAAAAATTGAGGTTTTTTTCAAAAGATCTTCATTATGCCCTAATATTGTTCCTGAAGATCATATGGGAGGGATTTGTTCACGTTGACATTTTTTGCTGCTGTTTTGGCTCTTGCTCTTTGTATTGTACATGCTGAATTCTCCTGCATACAGACTGCTGCACAAAAGCACATCTGTGGACAAACAAAACCGTCTTCTATGCCCAGAAAGATTCAATTAAGAAAAATATAAAGTTAAGGCTTTTTTTTTGCCTTTTTTTTCCCTTTTCCTCTCTGCCAGGTATTTCTAATTAGAGAACCTTTTGCCTTGTTCTGTAAATTCAGTCTCAGAAGTAAGCTGCTAGCCCAGAGAAGCTGCAGGATCTCCCTGGATATTTACCAAGCTAATTTGAACTTTGCCATGGTTTTTACTTGCAAGTGAAACTGCAACTTGTTTTCAGCTCCCTGAGCTCAGGTGAAAGGCTATCCCATACAATCCTGATGGATAACTGAATGTTCACACAGTGTCAAAGAACACGAGAACATAGTATCTCCCCTAAAACATATCACATCATAAATGTGACTTGTACAACACATTTTGCATGGCCATCCCCAGGTTTCTTTGTTTCTTCCAAAATGTAGGATTTGATCTTTCTCAGTAGTACGTGCCTCTCCTTCATACTGGGTATCATACCAAATTACAGACACCTATCAGCTTTTATGTACATACGGAACCTGGACATGTAATTTTCTGTAGTTATGAATCTGAGCCTAAGCCTCTGGACTTTATGGAAAAAAATCTTCAAAAGTGTCTTTGTGGTTTCTCACTATTAACGAAGATGTGCCATTTATCTTAAACACAAATTTACTCCTGCCTTTATTCAACCATAATCTGCATTTATAAGAAGACAAGATGTTGAATCACATTTCTCTAGAGTCCAGAGCTAGGTCCTGAATTACTGTCCTGAAAAAAAATCAGTCATGTACATGTAAATACTTTGTGTGCTACATCAGCAAGTGCTAAGTGGAACTGAAGGCTCAAAATACTAGTTAGCAAGGTATGTGATAGAGATAAGGAAGACACTTTTTAGAAACACTTTTTTTTGAGAGAGAGAACCACTGAAGTAATCTGTATTACTCTCACAGATTAGCAAACAAAAGTGTGTCCTGAAACTTCAGCTAGCTATAAAACTGAAATGCTCCCACACAGATTCAGAGGAGAAGACTCTTGCAATGCCACCATTTTCTGTGACCCTGGGTAGGATCACGGAAATTCGTAGAAATCACCTAGAGATGTGGGTGTTTTTCTTCTGCCTTTCTCACACATATCTGTGCTGCAGTCCTGTAACTTGGGTACTACTCCAGTGAAGTCTATCGGGGCTGTCTAGGAACGATCTCTTAATGATTTGACACGTTACTGGATAAAGAGATGGATCTGATGGGTGCCAGTTGATGCAATGACTGACAATCTTCTTAAGCAATGGTGGCGTATGAAACATGATCAGAGAGGATTCACCAAGTAGCTGGCATTAATACCTTTCAATTTCCACTTAAGTTATTGTTTTTTAAATTAAAAACATGAGTATGAAGACTATTCCCAGTTCCATGTGTTCTCTGTTCTATGTGTTAAGCCAGCAGCTTCCGGTAGTAGATTTCTGTCTATAAAGACCATCTGTGGGATTTAAGGCACGTTAGAATGGCAAGAGAGATAGCAGCAAGGAAGGCTGGTAAGTAGTTTTCTGTTAATGGCAAGGACGAAAAATCAGATCCAGCGCAATTATACCTCTGAACTTGGTGTTATCTCGGAGCGCTGCCCTTCAAGTGGTATTTATGTAAATGAAAACTTCCCTGTAGATGCATACACAATTGTTAGTAACTAAGTACAATGCCAGGCAGGTATAATGACAGCCAAGGAAATTTATTTGGTCATTCCCTTGATGGATTATCCTGATGTGGATGGTAATTTGCACTGCGTATTAGGACAATCCTGACATAAGGAAGCATCTCCAACATAACGGGGCTTTTCAGCTTGCATGCATTCTGCTGAGACCATCTATAAACTGGCTGACTGACATCAGCTATGGAAGAAAGCGAGTGTGTGCTGTTTTCTGAGTGCTACGAACAGACAAATTCCAGAAAGCTACTTCCAGAAGTAGCAACAACTGAACATGCTGCTTACTGGCCATCTGATAACAGTTGTGATACTATCATTGGACTTGAATCAGGAACCTGTTTACAGGGGATCTTACATCAAGCTTGTGTGTGAGTAGAATAAGCACTGCAAGCATTTTCTAAGCAACCCAAAGTCAGCTGACACAGATGACTTGACCACCTGTGCTCAGCAAAATAAGGAGGTGTATTTAGTTTTAGCTGACATTTTATTGTGGCTCAATTTGTAGGTCTTCTAATGGGTCTTATATAGCCCGACATAAAATTATTCACATTTACACAACAGACTTCATAACGTGAGCGCAACTCTACGGCTGTTCTCATGCAGTTGCACAAGCTGCATAAACAAATGTTTTAAGAGATATTTAACTGTTTTTTATAAAACTACTTGATCTGTATAAAAAAGAACAGTCAAACATCTCTTGTTAAATGTCTTATACGTGCAATTTGTGTATACAGTTGCATGTACATTTCTAATGTACGAACAGTGAATTTTATTATTCAGAACACAAGTATCAGGCTGGTATCGGACTTTGATCAAGCAGCTGTTTCTAATTCTTGTACTTTAAGAACAGTGGAATGTGGCAGAAACTACACAGAGCCAAGTCATGGAGTTTCTAACTTAGTTTTTCATCTACATAGGCAAAACTCTCATTGAAGGCACTAATTAAGAATCTCTCTGTACAGCTAATATGCCTGTGCTTACAGAAAAGATACATGTGCAATAATCTTAATTACACATATAGCTCTACAAATAGGATACAAAGCCAGCTATGTAGGAAGTGCATAAAATAACTGTTGAATTAACTATGGCATAGATTTCTGTGTCTGCTAAATAAATACTAATTGGGTTTTCAAGCAATTAGATAGTATCTGTAAGTTATTATTTAGTAGATAATAAAGCACATATGTTACTACTTTTTAAGCTGCATCACTTCATCTGAGTATTGGAAAGCTTAATTTGCAGTGTAATTGAGTACATTAGAAAATTATTAATAGCTGAAGCCCATAAGAAATTTGTTTTTACTGTACGTAACCATGTTTAACACAGAGCAGTTTTGGTGCTCCTACAGCGAGTCTCGGGCACTTTCCAAAGTTCTGTGGCAGGGATGAATTACCAGAAAGATTTGTTAATACTAAACACTGTGTTCCGCTTTACAGTAATTAAGAATCAGTCTCTTTTAGCATCAAAACAAAAAGGTTTTGTATTTCGTACCTGTATTTACATTAGGATACCCCAAAGAGGTGTCTTCTGCCTGAATATGAAACAACCTTTGGAAACAGCTTTCTTCTCTAAGTAGGCTTGTTTGTATGCAAACAAAGAAAGAAACAAACAAACAATGAAGGACAGTCTTAATGTGTTGTGAAAAGGCTAGGCTGCTGGGAGAAACCAGAAGACTGTCCTAGGGGGTAGATACAAGACAGGCATATTATATTTCTAATTTGATGTACTTTGTTCTTTTATTTTTTCTGGGTATTTTCTATTAGATGAACTGATATTTCTTAGGGAAAAGCCTTTTAAACCTCTATAAAGAGATGATACAAATTTGAAAGGATGTTTAATGAGTGTATTAAGATAGCATAGCAATTCATTATATTGACAAGTATCTCAGCTGTAAAATTACTAAGAAAATTGTCCTATAATTCAAAACACGGAAAGAAGATGGAAAAGGAACACCTGCTTTGCAGGGAATTTGCACAGCCCATGGAAGTTGCAGGGCAGATGGCAGGATGAGGGCTGCACGACAGTCACTGCTCCCGGAACCAGTATGCGCCCTGTGTTCACAGCGCAGACTGAGCACCTCCTTAGCTCTAACAGCCAGAAGCCTGTAACGTTTAAGCTGCATGAAGATGTACTTGCATCTAGAGCCAGTTTTTATTTCCTCAGATGCAACTATGAAATTTCATGGGGTCCTTACGGACTGTGAAATATTGAGAGACCCTGACATTATTGGAATACTCTCAAATATACTAGATAATGGTGTTCATACCTCCAAGCCTTCTCTTTCACCTCATTTCATTATACTAGGGAGCACAAAGAAGACAATATGATTTTTTTGTTCTCCCAACTACAAAACATATAATGCTTTATTTTAAACAAGCAGAATTAGTGTATAGAAGGCAACCATAAGCTTATTAATCACACATTTATAGGCTCACATTTACAGTATTTTCCAAATACTCCCTCATGTTTCCTCTTCCTGTTAATTATTAGAAGATTATAATTCTCTATATCCATCTTGCAGCTGATTAGAATTGTAGAGCAGTCAGCTGATGATGGTCAACATAAGAGTTCTGGCCTGTCATCAGTTTAAAAGGCTCTGACACTGACTGCGCCCCTTTTCCCCCACATTCAATCATTTGGAAAGAACTCTTCCCCTTACGTTAGATTTTATCGTACAGAAAATTTGTGAGCTAACAGGTTGCCTAATACCAATTCAGATCAAGTAGTTTAGCTTTTTGCTGAAAGAGTCTTAAGTAACGTTTATCTTGTTTAACTCAATAATGGCTTGCAAGCCGATTTGGTATAATTTAGTGTCCTCTAATTATAGGCTGTCATCTTTTATGTAGTGACATCTACAAAGTTATACTTTATTCTTACTATATATCACTGTTACTGAAGACTTTGTGATACATGATGTAATTTCACCCACCTGCATACAAACAAATCAAACCCCAAAATAAGATCCTAGGGTTGTTTTTTAAACTTCTTTTATCAGAATATGGTAGAATTTGCAGCAGAATTTTTAGGCTTTATTTGGCAATGCAGATAAACTTCTCTAATACTTAAACTGCTTGACAGTACTAGACTTTATCATAAATGTCACTATTTTTCTCTACTCAAATGTCTTTGATTAGATGAAAGGCTGTTTCACAAGATTTTGTACAAGAATTATATATATGTATTCCGCTTACAACATGTTGCAAATGAGCCAGGTTGATGAAAGGTTAACTGGGAAGAGATCTGAGAGAGCAAGGTAGCAGTCTTCAGATATAATTATCTAATACCAGAACTAAAAAATTACATAGATGGCATAACTTTTCCCTATGGCCAGCAGCAACTTGGGCAATGCCTAATTATGGAAGTGCCTTACAGCACTGTGCCTCGTCGAATATCCACAAGTACCCCACTCTTACGCTAAGTCACCTGTGCCCCACTGAGATCCAGAAACTAGGTTTTCCCCCTTAAATATGCCAAGGGATTCAATGTACAGGTATATCTCTATACCTAGAGCACATCTTCCCACAAACTGCAGTTATAGCTGCCCATTAGATTTTATCATTTCACTATGGGAAAGGAATGAGATATTTTCCTTTCATATAATAGCCTCGCGCATGATGCAAGAGATCCTTCCTGTTCAGTGGCATTAAAATTTCTCTCTCTTTTGCAAGACCCTATCCACCTAAACAGCATAAAGGGCTACTAGGGCTAAGAGCATAAAATTGCAGTAGGATAGTATGATAACCTATAGGAAGCATGCAGTAAAGTCCTATTCCTCAAGCCTGGGGACATCATTTGGGCAGACACAACAGTGTGCCCCAGCCAATTCTGCTACTGCACAGCGTATTCCCACAGATGCAGCTGCTCCTGTCATGCCCACCGCCATCTCCCTGTGCTGCCGTGGACCTTGCCCAACCTGTCACTGCAAGTCTTTCCAACAGCTCATGGTGGAGAAGGCAATGGCTAAGGTCTTCCCATGGGGTTTTGAGGCTCACTGGGTTCGTACAGGCTGCTTGTGTTTGGCTGGGAAACTGCTCCTTCCACAGGCTTGCCCCTACTTCTCTAGCCCAAACACGGCAGTGATAGCACATGTCGAGGGAAGGTGCTGAGCACAGCCTCCTCCAATTTATCTGTTTAGACACTACTACAGGGCAAGCGCAAGACGCAGGCTCAGCCTTGCTGGCTGCCAGCTCTGAAACGCAAACCAGGTTTGTTGGAAAAGGCACCGACTGGCAGCGGCTCTGCCAGCGATCAGCAGGCGCTGGAAGCAGGAGAGCGCATCGCTGCCGGCGGCCACGCTGCCAACTCCAGCACAGCTATCGCAGGGCCTGGGATGTTCGGTGCTCTTCTGAAAGCCCAAGCTGCCACCTTCATTTTGAAGAACCCCAATCTCAGACAAAAGAATCGACATTCGTTTTAGCCTTAGAAAGACAAGCCGTGTAAGCCTTAACAGCTCAGGTGGCCATCAGGAAAGCCCTTCAGAAAATCTCACGATTTTGTGTTCAGTTGAACGGCGGGGGCGGAGGGGGCCTTCACTCCTGTTTTGTTGGCGGTACCTCAAGAAGGAGCGTGCATTACAGCCGAGAACGACACGCTGCGCCGCCCGCCGCGCTGTCCCTCTCCCTCCACCCAGCTCACCGCTGCCCGCGGAGCGCCGTCCCACGCAACACGGCCCGTCACCTCCCTGGTGCCGGTACCGGGTGGGGAGCCGGCGCCCAGTACACCTGCCCGCGGGCGCCGTGCCTCGCCGGTCGACGAGTCCGAGCTCAGCCGAGCGGGACGGGCTGCGGGACGGGCTGCCGGCGCTGCCCCGCGGGGGCACGAGGCGGAGGAGGCGGAGGAGGCGGAGGAGGCGGAGGAGGCAGAGGCGGCGGCGGCGCGGGCCCTTACCGATGATGATGGCACAGGCGCTGACCAGCCCTATCTCCTTCTTCAGCGCCACCCGCTCGGGGCCGCCAGACGCACCGCGCTGCTCCCCGCCGGCCATCGCTGCCCGCGCCGGTTTGCCCCGCTGCCGCCGCCGCGCGCATGCGCCGCCCCCAGCCCAGTGGGGGTGGGCCGGGAGGGGGTGTCCGGGGTAGTGGGTAGCGGCGGGAAGGTGCAGGGCCCCGTGGCTGCCTCTGTGAGGCGAGGCAGCTGCCGGGAGCGGGCGGCGAATCGCCCGGAGCCTTGTGCGAAAAGGGAGAAGCGGCAACGTGTTTTATTGAGGTAAAAACCGAAAAGTTCAACGAATTCGATGAAATTTAACAAAATTTAGCAGTGGCTTACCAAGGTTCAGGGAGTTTGATGGCAAGGTTCACCTTGTTAACTACTCATGGAAGAAACATACAACGGAAAACTGACCGAGACCAGGGAGGCAGAAGGGTAAGGAAGACCCTCTTGTTGAGTCACGAGTTTCAGAGTGGACCCCCTTGCTTTCCTAAACTCCCGATGAAGTTTAGTGTGGCTAGATCCAGTCTTAGTCTGAGACTTGGACAACAGTTTAATGCAATTATCTATACAAAGTTTATAACAATCATATTTAATAGCTACCCAGATTAGTAATGTTTCATTAGTGTTATTTCAGCATGCTGTCGGTCACTTACCAAAGATCCGACGTTGGTCAAAGGTTTCTGCCTTGAGAAGCAACCCTGAGAGGTCGCAGCTCAGGGGGAGATCACCACCATGCGTGCTGCCTAGCAGGGAGAGTTCAAAAAAGGCTCGCTTAGGCTGTCATATTTATGGAATAAAGTGGTTGGCTCGTAGTCAAATTACATGCGATGGGAAAGGTATGCATGAGACTCCTTGTACCCACAACTTTCTTTGTTCTTTGATAAATGAGTCTTGGAAAAGCCACCCACTATTCACATGTCCGTTGCATGATCAGTGTTCCAAGCTCGTATGCATCGCTGACTACTCTTCATGGGTTTTCAGAGAACAGATTGAAGCTAGAGGAGCTCTTGGCCCGGCTACAGCTCAGGACTTTACCTCTTTTGGAGACAGTACCAAACTACTGTTAGCTTGATTAAGGGGTTGAGTGCACCCATCACACCCCCCCCAGGTCCTTCGCAGGGTGACAGTGCCCGGGGAGGGCTGTGGGTCGCATGAGGTGCGTGTGCTGGGCAGGACAGCCTCCTCTGAGAAACCTGCAAACGTGTCCCCTGAGAAATAGGGGGAAACAACCACAGTAACACCAAAGTTAGCACAGTTTGGTAAGTGCCAAGTGTCGATGACCAATTTGGTCATTTCATTTGTCAGGCAGCAGGGTCTGCCCCAAAGCCCAGGTAGCCTGCGTGCGCACAGCTCATTTTGGATTACTTTTATGACCAACCAACCTAACTCTGTATATGGCTCACTTTCACAACACTGTCTCCACGTCAATATTCTTAGTGGTGGTCCATGTACTGGTGTGCTTTATTAGTTGTGGTAGTGCAACAATTTCAAGTAAAAAACATTTTGTCACTTGCAATCAGTATTGACAGCGTACGGCCAAACAAGCATAGTTAATTATGCAATGCCCTAATGCTGGACTGCTTTGTTTCTGCCTTTACTTTTCTTATTAGTGTCATCGCTCCTCCTTCCCACTTTGTTTCAAATCTCTCCGAAAGGAGTTAAAACCCCCAGCCCATGTGTGCACCAGCACCATTTGCACCTGTTGGTGCTGAGGAACCTGCAGCTGAGGGCATCCCCCCATGGGCTCTCCCAGCTGCCTCAGGTGCCTTGCTGGGCAGCAGAGGGCTGTCGGTAAACTCCAGCTGGAGTCATCAGTTGGCAAGCTTAAGGAAATAGTAAAAATTTCCTTTCCTCACACAGGGGTTGGGGCATAAATGTTGGGATACTTCACTGCACCAAGAGCATAGGAATACCAAGGTAAATGTAAGGAAATAATGTCATGTAGTAATTCACAAATCTTTTGCTCTGCAAACAAACTGCCTTCATAAGAGTGTCAATAGATGATGTCTCCTCTGCTCTTAGATGAAATCAGAAAATTTAATTGTAGCTTGGGATCCTGGGCTTTTCCCTCAAGCTGTAATAGCCAAGGGTTTATTGATGGAAATCCCTGGTTCATTCCTTGTTTATAAGTCAGGATTATACACCTTCCTGAGAGCAGTTCTGTGATCAGAGAGGATTCTCATGTGGGTGACCTATTCTGAAAGTGTGTAGGTTAGAAAATTTTCATAAGAAGAATACGTGGTATCTGGGAGGCGTGGGAAGCAGGTAGTGTGCATTAGTGGGACAACCAATGCAGTAATGGAAATTGGATGTGGTGGGGCCATATCAATGGCAGAAGGAAGGACTGGTTCTTCACCTCAGTGAAGGAAAGTGGGAAATTTCTGTGGTGACATCAGTCCGATTTTGTTTGACTTTAGAATGAAAAGTATGACCTGAAAACTGGCAAGTTGTTTGAGGAAATCAGTGGACTATTCTTAACAAAGCTGATAATAGTAAGTGATTTTACTTTATAAAGCTGCTTTATACTGCTGCTGTTATAGAAGAGCTTATTGATTTTCAGAGGCTGAGACTTGTTTCCTAAATTGGTCTATCACTCTGTGGAATTGTTGTTTCTAAATGAACTGCTTCACTAACTACTTCTAAAATGTCCTTTTATTGAACTACTATATACTTTTTATACGGAAGCATTTTACAAGAAGAATTACTTTCTGAAATATGTAAACAGTACTACTGTTCTGCTTTTAAAGACAAGGACAAAGACTAGAAACAGAGTTTCAGATGTTCAAAAGTAACCTGATGTTTTAGGTATTTCTTCTAGATGGTTTAAATGATTGTTTTCAGAGCTACGTTTTCTATTGTTAGCTACTCAAGTAATTTCTAGTACCTCTGAAAGTCTCTACATGCTAGTCTTATATGGGCATTATGACTAAGTCCATGAAAGTTGTCTATGATAGTCTATTTCTTTTGTAAAAGCTAAAAATATAGAATGAACTTAATAAAAAAGGACAAAAAATCAAGAAATACGGGAATGAATGATGTTGCCAACTTTGTTACTAACTGTATTGCTTAGTTCTGAGAGCCTAATGAAGTTTAGGATCAATTAACCTTTACAGAACACCCACAGAATCTGTTAAATGAATGACCACTTAGAAGGATAACACTGCACTTGGTTTCTTTTGCTGTTGTAGAAATACTGGTTCGCACTGAAATATGTGTATAATCTTTGTGGTATTGCATGGAAGATAAAAATCCCAGTCAGCCCTCTTACGCTGATTAATGAGGAACAGTGCATGCTGGCTGCGGGATGATGAAAATGAATACTAGAATTCAATGAACTCTAATAAGCATCTTCCACTTAACTGTGCAGTAGGTACAGGGTTTTTTTTGGGTGGGGGTATTGGTTTTCTTTTTTCTTTTTTAAACATTCTGGCCAGTTTAGGGGGCTTTGTCAGGGAAAATGCTAAGTATTCAGACATGTGTGCACTCTGCCTGCTGACATGAATGCTTTGTACTGTCATTGTTTCTCCTTGCTGAAAGCCACGAGGCGCAACCGTGTGACTTACGTGTTTTCAAGTATTTTACTGAAAATAAGAAAGAAAAAACCTAGCAGAAAAGCACCAGAAGCACCCTGGAAGATGAAGATAAATGTATATGATTGTCTTTTTCTCAAGATGCATAGTGTTATTTTGGTAGTGCTTATTTGTGGTATTTCTGCCAGAATGTACTTCCTATTGCAGGCAATAAGCTTGTGAGAAGTTTAGCCTAGTTACCAGGTAGTATGGGTAATAAATAAGGTGGGCAAATGGGGTTGGGTGCAGCTGAGTTGGTGATGGAGGAGGATGGTGGCTGTGCAGCAGCAGCGTAGCCTCTCCCTGCCACATCAGAATGAGTATGTGGTATATGGCATAACGGTTGTGGGTGAGAGGTACAGCCAGAAAATCTGTGCTGGTAAGTTAGTTTAGAATTGTAGTCCTGGACCTGTGTAGACTACTTCATTTTTCTTATTTCTCCTTGGAAAGAGGATAATTTTTTAACCTAAATCCATATAAAGAACATTGATTTACTGATTCTTTTCCCAGTGTGTGCATAATAAATGACTTCCCTTTTCAAAGTTTTAGGTGTTTTACCATTGTTGAAGGAGTAAGCAGGTGGCTGTTTACAACATGAGCTTTTGATATGCCCACATCCACAGCAAAACACAGGAGTGTAAAACAGCAGTGGGCCAGAAACCTGTTGGAAAAGACAGCAGTGACAAAGGTTGCCCACATTAACTGCCAAAAAACGCTCTTTTTTCTTTTTTTTTTTTTTCAGGCTGAGTGCCTACCTCTCTCACTGTGGTTTTTTTTTTTTGCATGGGGGTGAAGAGAGGACTTTTCTCTTTTTGTGGTAGTGTTGGCTGCTTATTTAGGTTCTATATTCTGTTTTATTGTCAATATAGTTCCAAAATGAGAAAGACAGAGGGCATGTACATACTAATTAGTAGTTATCTGACACAGGTCTCAGAGCAAAGACTTATTTTAAATTGTTTTGGATCTGAACATACTGTATCTACTTGGATGACGAAATGTTAGTAAGCAAAAAAGCCAAAGTTCTTTGTAGGAAGGCAATTGCTGCGTAGCAACTGCACAGAGAGGATGCAGTGAAGCTTGCATGTGTTCTCTTTTGTTGCTATTTTTGTCCTCGTTTTCTCCATGTTCCAAAATGTACAGAAATTAAAGTTGCTGGAACCAGTTATTTCATTCATTGCTACTTATGCTCTTAAAAAAAAAAGAAGCAAACAATGAGTTTGGGTTTTGTATTTTGAGATGAAATAATAAAGGGAATTTAATATGTCATTTACGAAGGGATACTGTGACTGAGTTATCAAATGAATGCGGTCTTTAATGTATGTGAAGCATACAGAAAGAGAGGAATGTTAAAGAAATATAAAGACTCTCCATGATAGGAAATGTTCTTTCCAGTCTCACTCCATTTTTGTATCCATCTAAACAAATTTCTATTGTCTTAAAAAGTAACCAACCCTACAAAAATGAAACATACCACAGTTGTTAAAATATAATTCAACTTTGAATGTAATGGGATCACCATAAACAACAGCTGGGAAGTAGTTACTTGGAAGGATAAACTATCTTGTGTATCTTTAAATAAAGCAGTGGGCTGACTGGTTTAGCAAAAGGAAATTTGGGGAGTAATGGGATTGTAAAGTGATTCTTAATTGCTAATAAACTTGAGAGTAAGGTCTGCCATGTTGAAGAGTGTCTGTGGAAAGCCTGTTATGCCCATACAAAATATGGGAGACTCTGTTCTGAACTGTCCTTGTGGATGTGCCCTGCGCCAAGCCATGTTAGAGGGATTTGGCCAGCATCGCAGTGATGGCTGACTTGGACTTTGGGGTCCCACTGCAATAGGATTGCTGTTACTCTGTGCTTCATCACCTTTCTGTAGTAGTACAGAAACTTGTAGAGCATTAGGATTAAAAGCAAGCACACAAACAGGAAGAAGGCCCATTTACTGGGAGGTGACATCAGTGGGAGGGAATCATATGAAGCCTTTCCACTTTAACGTGAATGAGTTCCAACATGCAACCTGAAATGTAGCAAGGTGCAGGTGGATCAGTTACTTGTTGCAAGCATCCCGTTCTCCATCACCTTGCTCTATTGCGTTTAGTCTCTGTATGATAAAGGTGGGGAAAATAGTGGTTTTTGTATTTCTAATAAGATTATATTGTGCCACTGTGTTTTCAGAAAGTTGTAGTAGAGGAACCTGCATGTGACTCCTGTGTGACTCCATAGTACCTAAACAAGAAAATGGGGAATGTACACTTGAAAAGGGAAGGCAGAATCTTTTTCTCTTGCCCGATAAAAGAGGAAATTTTCCTCTTTTTTGGGTAGCTACTCTTCTCCGCAAGAATGGCAACAGGAAAGAGGTTCCTTCAAGTGTGGAACAGTTCTGGAATAGGTCAAAGAGGCTAATTATCTCATGCAAACTAGCTAGGCATCTGAACCAGGTAAAAGTAATTCCTATGATTAAATATGATCCTAACAATTTGTTGTTCATGTTTCTGTAATCCTCCTTGATTACTACAAATTTCATTCACAACATATTATTTATAAACAATGTCCTTTTATATTTGTACCTTGCCAAATGGTATGGTGAGAGCTCAGTAACCAGAATGCGTGAGCCATTCTCTAGCAACAGGTATGAAGATCCTCCACACCCTCCACTGCCTTGACTTAGCAAAACACTGCTCTCCGGGACAATTTAAACATGATGTGCTAAGAGTTAAGTGGAGTTCTCCTTCATTGATCCATAAGGGTTAGTGTGGGTGCTGGGAATGCAGGGCTATACACAGGAATCCATCAACCATCTTTAACCAAAAAGGTCCTGTGGCATGCAGTAAGGCAGTGGGAAGACTGTATTTATAATAAAACATTCTATTGTTTCAAGTTTTTGGGAAGACTCCCTTTCACATCACTAAGGGACAGGAATGGAACCAAGAGCTGGAGATGGCAAATATGTGATCTTCAGGCTTACAACAGTGACTTCTGAGTGGGCTGAGCTTTAAGAATATGTTCCAGGCTTGCTGAATGGGGACCTGGACAAGATAATTGGAGAAGCAGGCTGAGAATCAGGTCTTCTGTGAAGCGCTCTGATCTGAGTTATTTCTGACAATGAAGTATATCTTCTGAAGTCTGTAATGTATTGCATTTGTTGGGAATTGGGAAGAGCATTAGTAGGTAAGGCTGATTGATGCCACTCTTTCATGGTCCTCTGCAAGGTCTGGGAACTTTAATCCCATTATTTAGGAAGCTTGGGAGATTCTTCGTACAGTATAACTGTGTTTTGAGCTCTTCTAGGAGGAATGTGGGTCTTGTACACAGAAGAGGCTTGCCTAGCGTTAATAACTTCCTCCACAGCCTCTGTAAAGGGCAGTATTTTGGCAATGTTCAGAAAAGTCAGGCCAGATACTTCACTGCACTAATTACAGCTCCCTTTGAGTAGCAGGCTTTTATCTGTAGATTCCAGTGACCAGAATGTTTGCTGTCTTTTAGGTAAATTATTCATCAGGTATGAACTGTTGGACACTTAGATATCTGTGTAAAAACTCCATTTCTAAATTTCCATCTATATGAAGCGAGCCATTGTGTGTTCAAATTGTATCACACCTTCAAAGATATTTCACGACAGCTCATAAGTAGATGAGTGTAAGCAGATTATGTAAAGAGCTATTTGTTTGTTGTTCATGAATGAGGTTTATACAGCAAGGGTTATTGAAAGAGCCAAGTTTTAGTTAAGTACTGGTACAGTTGGTGTGCTATCAGAGTACACTGAAATGCAGTGGTGAAAGGGATCTGAAAGGATGATTAATTTCAGAATGAGCATTTGTTTTATGCATTTTTTTGAGATCTCTGACAACACTGTAGTATTTCAGTATTTCACCAAGGTAACAACTAAAAGCTTTTCTTAAATCACCAATCTAAATTTTCTTTGTTGTAGTTAACGTGATTCTATCTTTTCTTCCTTAGTGGTCACTGGGAAACGGTCTCATTTTTTCTATACTATGCTTTGATTTATCAGTTTGCTAGGACTCTTTTTCTAGTCTCCTCTGTTCTAGATTACAAACACCTTTTCCCTCAAAGGACATGCTTTCTAAACCCTGTTCTTATCATTGTCATCAAGACTGGCTTCAGTTTCTGAAGATGGTGTCTGAAGTTGAACACAGCATTGAAGCTAATGCATCACAACTGCTAACTGGGTTGGAGTAGTCATCTACATTTCTTACAAGTGACATTTCTCCCAGCTTGGGATGACTTTTTTTTCTTTTTTCCCCTTCTCGTGTGTGACATGGTTGTGCTGTTAACTTAGGCCTGTAGCTTGAGGTTCATTGTAACCTGTTTCAGATCCTTTTCAGAAGGAAATGTACCACCAGCTCCTTTTCCCTCTGCATTGCTACCTACTCTGTCCTTCCCTATTCTGCATATGTGTGCTAGATCCCTTCTTTCTTCTTGTACCACTTGTTCAGCTGAATATCAGCATCCTGACTTTACACCTTTCACCAATCAGCTGAGATAATACTGAACTTTATTCCTCACTTCTGCATTTGAAATTGCTCTCAGTTTTGTGCACCCATGAATTCTTAGTCTCTGGTCACTTAAAATGAATAATATTGGTCCCTGGATAGATTCTTGGGGACCCACCTTGAAATTTCTTCCCAGTTTGTCAGTGCATTGTGGATAATTACTTCCAGAGGGATAGGGATTTTTTTTAAAAAAAACAGTCCAGAGGCAACATGACAATTGTCACTTGGCTCCTATTTTGTATTAACTTGCTTATGAACGTGATACGTTGGGCAGAGTTAAAAGTGCTAGTTTAAAGGAAATTAGTTCATATCACCATTTCTCCTGTATCTCCTGAAACAAGTTCCCTATCGGACACGAAAACCACAACTCGAGTCATCCCAGCCTCTCTGTGAACTCTTGTCATCCCCGGAAAAGCCCAGTAGATGGCACTCTGGACCTGTAACTCAGTATTTTAAAGTAAAAGTGATCACAGTTGCCTCCTGTGCTGATTTTAAGTACTTGTTTCTCGAAGTTTGACTTCTAAGTTTAAGATTAAAATTACTGTAGTAGTAAAAGTCTTGTTGAAGTGGGTTTGGGTTCACATTATCGTTAAAAAAATCTCTAATAATCCTTCAGCGTATATTTGCAAAGCACAATTTTATGTAGTATGCCATCAAGGGAGTGAGCCATCGCTGCGAGGGTGGCTGGAACACGTTCAGGTGCTAGCCATGTGATACACTTGTGTATCCGTGCCTGATGCATGATGAAGCAAAATAGGAAGAACAGAGGACCAGGGATCGTTCTGCCGTGTGTTCTCCCAGTCTGAGTATGGCCCAATTGTAATTTAGATGAAGGGATGGAGTTTGTTCTTGGATCAGGCCACTCATTATCACCATAATCCATAGGTCATAGAAAAGGTATAGTCTGTTTTAAAGACTTCAAGTAACGTTAGTTCTGCTAGTGGCATTAGCTCTGGAATTCTGATTGCTTTTAAGTTGCCTGAAACCTTATCTACTGCTTCATTTTGATAGCATCATGTGGCCACAGTTGGGATCTGCTGGCTCTGCTCTTGCTGAGTGCTCTGTAGGCTTCTGCAATTGTTTGGGGAGTAGAGCCTGGACCCTACTTTCTCTGGGGGCCCAAGGCACGGCTGTGTCAGTGTGCTGTGGGCCTGCACTCAAGATGCTGGGGCAGAGCAGCTCTCTGCTTGTAGCGGGTAAGTCAGCTGCCGGAGGAAATCTCCCGGCTGCTAGTCCAAAGATTTACCACTGAGATACGAAGGAGCAGACTGCTACCTCCTGCCTTTTTGAATACTGTCTTCATGATAATTGATTGTGTCAAGGCAAAGTCAGTGGTGTTCAACTAACCTGTCGTGGCTATGCCTTCAAGGGGACTAATGCTTAGAATGCCAGTTAGCTCCATTCATCCAGGATTTTGGGGCTCCCTCTCAACTCTTCCTGACCTGTGAGCGGTCCTGAGTCTTCCAGGACAAAATAAAACAAGTTAGCTGAGCCACCTGGCAGTGGTTTGAACCAACTTGTTTGACTTTGCCCTAGAACTGACTAGAAGTGCTTACACAGGCAGTTCCTGGGTCTCAGCTGGAAGGTGTTAACTAACAGCTGAGAAACAGCAAGGAATAACTTTCTAAACGGCCTGTGAACTGTATGCCCTGAGTGAGAGGCTTTACACTAGCCTGTTGGCTTTCCCTGGAAGAAGCAGGCTGTGCTCCTATGGTCTGTTCCAGTGGAGGAGTGCTATACGAAGCTGTTGTGTCTCAGCTGCTAGCTAGTGTATTTTCCTGCAAAGGTGTGTTCCCCGCCTGTGCAGCACAGATGGAGTTGCTGCGTGGCTCTGCTGGACACCTTCAGGTACAATATGCTTAGCAGGGGTGCTGCGAGTGGCTTGGGGTGGAGACTCCATTGTAGAACCTTATTTTGTTGTGTACTTCAGAGAATGGGGAAGCCAGTTTGGTGCACCAGGTTGTCTAACAGTCTTTGAAATACTAAAAAGCTGTTTTTCCCTTTCCTGTTAGTAAGCTGGCACATCTACTGTATCATGGACTAGTAAGGAAATTATAACATTTCTTATCTGTACAACATTATCATTTTTGAGAAGAATAACAAAGTTGAAACATGCATCATGCTCTTCGCTTAAAGTATTGGTGAATATTTGCACAGAGAATCACACATAAAATAGATTATCCTGTTATCCAGGAGCTCATCTATATGCAAGATGAAGAGCTGTCTTACAGACAGAAATGTGTATTTGTTTTAAGTGCGTTGTGCTTAGAGTTCTTATGCATCCCCTCCAGTACTTACCTATTAAAAGAGTTCACAGAAACTACACTGTAAGCCCGCTGGAATAATTTTTATTAAATAATTTTCTCTGGTAAACAGGGAAAACAGAGCTGCAAGGAGGTTAAATTCTGGGCTTGGCTTCCCCACTAATGACAAACTAGGGCCCCAAAATTTGCTGAGACAGAGATGACAGGCTCTCGCAAGCACATCAGGTCATCCACTCACCCCTCCTTTCTGGTTGCTGCAGGGTACAAGAGCACTTAGACAGAAAGGACTGGGTTGCTTTTGAGCTTTGCTCACACACACAGCAGAGCAAGAGAGAGGTGTGGCTAGTGTACCCACCTGTCCCACTCAAATGCACTACACTAGCAACACCAAACCTTTCTTTCCTCATGCTGCTAGAAGACTTTAGACTGTAAGGATACTGCAGCACTATTGGTGGTTTCCTTTCAGTACTGGGTGACCATTTATAACCTGCCAGCCTTGGATGGTTCCCAGACAAAACAATTTGTGTTTAAAGAAAAGATGCATGAGAGCAGGGATGCTATGGGTAGGTGGGATTGCCAGTGAGCCCATAACTGCTGTGTGCCCCAGACCAAGAAACAGTGAATGATGCTCAGACACTGGTGCTTAGTGTGCTCTTGAACAAATTTCTTACCTCTCTGGACTTGGTTGCCTGTCTCTAAAACAGGTGTTTTCTTCCTGTTGCAATCTGCCTGGACACTTGTAGTCTTATGTATTATTGGTATTTAGTATTATCACTGGTGGGCTTTTTCAAGTGGAGGAGGGACAGGATACTTTTTCTTTGTGTTAGGCTTTGGCAGTATCATCACAGGGGTAGGGGATTTGCTGTGCAGTGCATAATCCCAAACATTTTTGATGATAGCATCAGATTTTTCTCCTACTTGCCCCTTTCCCTAGACAGGGGTTAGGCTCTCCTGGTGTTGCCTGACAAAATTCAGGAGGTGGGTGGGTGTGGTGAGATTTTCTGGCTGCACCTCTCTGTAGGGTTACCAAGAGTGCAGAGGGCCCTCAATCTGAACAGGGAGCAGCCTGCATAAATGCGAGCAGAAGCAGAAGGTTCTCTAACGCAGCATGTTTCTTCTTTCTGGAGCAGTTTGCCAATAGAGAAGGAGATGATGTTGGAAAGCAGCTGGGTTGTTCTCTGTGTGTGTGCATTTGGCCAATCATCCTTTGTGTGAACACACCAACCTCTTGGAAAGATACAGTTTAAGCCAGGTGTTGGTATTCACCTGCTGTCTGCACATCACAATAAGGAAATGCAAGAGCAGTTTGTAAGCTAGTGAAAAGCTGTCTCTCTAACAGAGAGGAGGACCAGAATCGAGAGCTCATTCTTTGCTTGTAATCTCACTGATCTCTTTTCCAGTAGCGTTCTTATGTTCACACAACAAATGTTGCTGCAGGATGCCTTCTTGTCCTGCAGCTCACCCTAACTTCAGTGTCTTCTTTCTGCCTCCCTTCAGTACTCTGCCCAATGTCCTTTCTTGACCCTCCGCATATATGCTTACATGTGTCCTGACTACCATCATTCTTCTTTCAATCTTGGAAGATGCGAGCAGACATACCTATAGCATGACTGTAAACCTTCATTTTCTTGGGAAATCTTGCTCAAAAGAGCAAAGCATCCAACTGCAGGCAGTTCTAAAGCACTGAGGTGCAGCAGACCAGCACTACATGGCACATAATGTTGAAAATAGCGATAATCTAGACCTTGTATCACCTTTGGAACTATGGGACAGCAGACTGTTTGGCAAGTGCTCTTAATGAAATGTGCTTAAGTGTTTTGTTGAACTAGAACCACAGTCAGCCTATGGCACATAGAATATTTTCAGCTGGAAAGTCTCAAGTTGTTGAGTCAAGTCCTATAGTGTTTCAGGAATAGCTCAGGGACCTGCTGACAGCTCAGACAAATTGGTGTTTTTCTACCTAAGTTGTTGGCCATTCAAGCTGAGCTCAAAGCAAATCTTTGGGGCTTTGGGGAAGCCAGTGACAAATCAAAGAATCTTGTTTAACTTGGCTATGACTGAATGTTGCACTTCCTTGTGAGGCTTGGTATACTCCTCTGATTCACAAACAACATCTGCTTCTCTTCACTGACAATTCCTAAGATGACCTCTTCAAGGAAAGGGAACAAGCATAATTTTCTGAAATGCTGGTGATTCTCAGTGGAGCAATTGCAGGTGTGTGCAGAAGGCGGAAGCCAAGCGTGCTGGATGAAGGCCTGCACGCTGCCATGGCTGAATACATCTGCTTTACCTGTTGCTCTTTGCAATCCAGCACTAATTGCTGATGGTACCATGTAGTGTATGAATTTCAGGGTGCTCAGCGTCCTAAAGTCTAAAGGGTGTGGTTCAATACTCTGCAAGGACTAAGAGCCAACATGTATCTAGGTGTTCTTTCTGATACCTGTTGTTAAGTATTACCGATACTTAACAGCATCTAAAGGCTAGCGCTTTCACTTCTGCTGATGCCTAGTCACAGTATTTTCTGTCTTCATGTACACATCTGTCTGTTCCTCTGGTGTACCCACCATGCCTCATGCACATTTTACCTTATGCGGACAAAGCATACATGGACCTGGGTAGTAGTTTTGTTTGACTAGGGGCTTCCTGCAAATGGCAACCAGAGTGCCTAGCCCACCCCTGTGGCACAAGCTTTTAAAGTCCCTTTATTGCTCTGAATCACACCTTTGTCTCCACACCCTGAGTCATATATTAAAATAAAACTGTGGGAAATAATAAAACCCAGTTATGTGAAGGTGTTTTTTATTATACGAGTTCTTAAATTTTTTTTTATTACTGCTTTGAGGCCAACTCGTCATCTTTTGTTATGTTCATTACAAAAGGCTTTGCTCCAATCCCTGTTAACTTGAAGGGAAAGGAACACAGTGCACAGGGAGAAGAGCAGTTCCTTGCTGGCATCTGTTCTGTTGTCCTCAGCATGCCTCACAGTCTTTACTACAGCTGTTCTACAAGAGCCCTCTGGGGTAGGTGGTGTTACAGGGGTGGTTGACAAAGCAAGTTTGCAGAAGACGACTCACAGAACAGGGGGTCAAATGGAGTTCTCTTTAAGGCTCATACCGAGCACTCTAGCTCATGGCCTCTATTGTTCCAGGTACTCCTGAGATGAGCTACTGTCCTTTGTCGAGCAAATATGAAATAGTTTTCAGCTTTGTTGATGTTGTGTCGGCTTTATCCCCAGCAGAGTGAGAAGTCTTTCTTGGTCTCAAAGAGGTAGAAGATGAGGTTGAAGGGGGAGAAGAAAAAAAAGTAAGAGGCAGAAGGCTTGTTCATATTTGCTAATCAGAAAAGTAGATTGTTCCCATTTAAAAAAGAATAATCTGCAAGACAATGTTTTTGTTAAGTATTTAGGCTCTGTAGATTGGGGAATGGGTGGAGCCCTTTTCTTCCTAGGGCTTTGTAAGTTAAAGTGTTTGTATCTTGCCTGAAGCTTGGGAAATTCCTTTTCAGTTTTAGACCACACCAGTACCAGGACTCCTTGCTCAAAAAAGAGCACATCTTCCATGATGTTTTCTCTAAAATTAAAAATTAGTTAAATGTATAGAAACTAACTGAGTCCTGGACCAATGTTCCGCTGGAGCCTGGTGTCATACCAAAATAAAATAATGTCTCTGTGCACCTCCTGGCTACAGTTTCCAAACCTTTTTTTTCTTTTCTTTTCATGCTTCTCTGCTTTCTCAGATAGTAGCACAAGCCTTAGCATGTGTTCTAGGAATAGTCTGATGTTCAAGATCTTCCTCTCTTGCTACTTTGTACCGTTCCTGTCACATACTTATCTAGGTCATCTGAATTTCTTTTGGCTTTTAGTAGAGCAGGTGCTTCTGAGACTACAGCCTGAAGCTGTGATTGAGCAAGTGAGTCAGAAGTTGTCTTCCTGGTTACTCTATGAAGAGAGAGTGTTAAAGTCTTCATTACAGATTTGCTGTAGCTTTTTTCTGAAGCTTCTCATAGAGGCACCACTCAAAAAGATATATTATTATTATTATTATTATTATTATTATTATGGCTTCTGATAATCTTAAATTTTGCTGCCACAAAACTTACAGTTCATAGGGCACCCAACAACTATCTGGCATTGAGGACTTGAGGTGGTAAATGACTTCCCAGTAGTCTCTTTATATATTCACTTCTGTCTGTTTCTGGACATGTATTAAATAAGTCTCCATCATCAGAAATGTGTTAAATGTTCCCTGACTGACCATCCACAAATCATTTAAATAGCATTCTTCTGGTTTATTGAATGTCTTTTGTGACATGTATTATTCTCTGCTTAATAAACCATACAGGATCTAAAATTGTGGCAAGTGCACTTGATCTCTGAGGATGGCGTGTATTTTAAAATTATTTTTATCTATAGACTCATTAAATCATGAGACATTTTCTGCTTCACTGCTAGGAAATAAATAGAAGTTCCTGTCAGGTAATCAAAAACCCAACAGACCAAGGAACCGGCTCCTGAAAGACACAATAGATTAACAGGATAGCCACATGTGGACCAAAAGCCTGAAAGCTGGGTATCATCTGAAAATAACGTATACAATGGTTGAAACCTCTGGGCGCAGCTGTGAAATCCCTGCGGGTATTTTATTCCCTGTTCCTCAGTAATTCAGGTGACTTTTAGTCACCTGCCTGGAGGGCTTCCATGGAAACGAGAACTAATGATAGGTGGAAATACAGCTGGGGAGAAGCATGTCACAAAGGCTTCCCAAAAGCTCCTAATCTGTGAGATATATCATATACTATTGAGGATATTGAATAATGTATTTGCTCACTGTATAAATATAAACTCGTTACAGACACCTTTCACTGTCTGTGGCTTTTTGAAACTGGTAATCCAAGCTCCAATGTCCAGCCTTTTGGTATTGAGTTATTGTACTAGGATATACTACCAAACTGAAATACTGGCTGTTTCACTCTTTCTGTTTCTGTGGTTTGTGAGAGCTTCTGCATTTCTGAAAGAACTGTATTTATAAGGGAAGAAAACAATAGCTTTGAACCTGGGTGTTTCCCCACAGGGTAGATGTTCATGGGCCTTTTGGTTTTGTGAGTAATCAGTCTGGTCCTGAGCACTCAGTATCTATCATTTTGCATATAGTGAGTGGGTGAATGACTTATATCCATGGCAGTAGTGCCTGTGGGTAGGTAGAACTGGGAAATTCAGTTCTTACAAATCTATAAAAATAGCTAAGAGGTGTAGTGTACTGTATAGTTGCCACATTAGCACGCACTGGGCTGTCTTTTCATTGTTTTGATATGCAGCAACGGTTTTATGGCTGTTTCAGAAGGTGTTATAAAACTTTGTTTCAATGTGGATAATATTCCAAATCCAAATTTTTCTTCATTTTTATGTGGTTTCAGAAAAATAAAATTAACTAGAGTGCATTTGCATTTACCATGCTTGTCAGAATTACAAAGCAGGTGCAGAAATAATGAGAGTTGGTGTCATTTAATAGCAAAGATTCATCAAAGTTTGTCCTATCCAACTGTCTACTTTTTTTTTTTCCTTGAACCAAAGCTTGAGATGCACAATCACTAACTTGAATTACTTGGCCTTTCTTTGCCTCTCTTTCCCCATGTCTCCACAGGGTCTCTCAGGAGAACTAGTGTAAGTCAACTAACACTGAGAAGCACACGTGCAAAAGTGTGGCAAGCTCCAAAGCAATTGGGAGCAAAGTGGCTAGGTGTGTGTTGTAAGGTGAGAAACACCAGTGCTGCTTTAATCCTGAGACAACATCCCAAAAGGCATTTGACAGTTAGTGATGTCTGTGCTTTGCCTCTCCCTGTTTAGTTCACCTTTGTTCCCCTGCAAACGAACTCTCAGACTGCTCCTTCCACACGAAGGCCGTGTTTTCCTTCTTTCTCCTCCATCACTTTCAATGACAGGGACTCTCTTGTTGACTGTGGCTTACATTCATTATTCTTTTCTTTGTGCTTTCCATCCTCTTCCTGATGAGGAGAGGAGGAGGAGATGGGGAAACCCTGAGGGCACTGAAGCCATTATAAACTTAGGTTCAGTGTGAAGAGATACACGGCTTTTCTTTTAATGGGCACAGCAGAACAACTGTCGGAGCCTTTCTTGTGTTACTCTGCTATCCTCTTGTAAAGCAACAAGCATGTTTTCGCAACAGTTCCCAGGGAAGAGGAAGCTCAGAACCCAGCAGAGAAGCCCTGTGGTGTGACAGGCTCTTACTTGGACCTGTTGCCCATGTGCATGATGCCTAGACTAGAGGGAAAAGCAATCCAAAAAGGAGGCCAAGAGCAGAACAGCACCCACCCTAATAATGACTTATTCTACCGTGTTTGCTGTCTGAAAGGTGAAACAGCTTTGGGTGATAAATTTGCCCCATGGTGTTCCCTGGAGAAAGCATCTAACCTCTCCTTCTTTGTGCTTTTTGGTGGCATGTGTGTTCTACTGTGGTCAGAAGACTGTGACCCAGAAAGCCTGACTAGACCAGCATCTAGTGCCTACCTGGCGGCTTGCTTGGTTTTGTGCGAATTTCATGTGAAGTTGCTCACTTAGGCTGACTTCTTGCCTATCTCCATGCTAGCATCTGTCTGCCATCTTCAGCATATCACAAGTGGTGTCACTTGAAGGAGTGGTATTTCCAGGGTGGGGCCTCAATCCTTCCCTGAATTTTCAGTGGCTTGGTTCACATCAGCAAAGGGTTTTTGTTTATTTTCATCTGTATAACTGAGAACTGATGACCATATACAGCTCATGCTCTTTATGAAGGAGTAGAAGTCCAGAGAGGACAGCTATAAGGAATGTTTCCAGATAGAATTCTTGCTATCCATTTTGGAAATACCATATACATATCTTTGCTTAATGGTTTAGCCTTGTGTCTGTCCAGCTGATACTGGCTGATCCTGCCCTGGGGCTCAGATCTGCAAAGCAATGAACATTCAGGTTATTGTGGAGAACTCAGCCTCCCTAACGCAGAGGTTAAGAAAATATAGGTTCCAACAGACAGTTGGCTTAAGATTATGCATATATTTCCTCTCCTCATGTACTCTGTTTATTGTCAAACATATTTCCAGTGCTTAAAATAATACTGAGTTTATCTTTCAGGTAGGAAATACCTTCTGAGGTACAGTTTTCATATGACAGAAGTTGTATGAGAACCAAATAAATTCAACGTCAAAAGCTAAGCATGCTCAATGTTTTAGTTCCAAAGATGGCAAACATTTATGTGCATTTAGCCTGTATTTTACTTTGTTAGAGAAATAAAACTGAGGAGGTTTGGATCTACGTGTAGTTGGCTGTTAAAAGGAGTTGCTCTAATTGTAGTAATGGAGTCCAGGAACTTTGAATGAATTTCTGTTCATTCTCTTTCTGGTCAGTGGAAATCTGCTCAACTCTCTTTCTCAGCATTAAAATGGGGATCATATTATGCCATTCTTTTCTTGGGGGGATTATGACATTTGTGCCAAGGTTATTCTGGAAGGATAGCTGAAAATGAGCAAACCTCCTTGGAAATTACCACCTGCAGGTGATGCAGTCTAATGTGATGTCAGTAACGGCTATTTTGTGCACCTGCACTGTAAGAGCTTGTTACATCAGAAAATATAAAAAAAAATACTTCTGAGATTGACACGGAAGACAATACAATCTCATACCTTTTAACTGTCTCTGCTTTATGTTGGTACAGTGTAGCTGATAATTTTGCTTTTACACTGAACCAGCAGACTGCAACTCTGTCTGAGAAGTATCATCAAAACAATCTTGATCTGGAGAAGTGAGAGATGAGTTCTGAACCGAGATTTTAAGTGACAGGCATTAGAAATTAGTCTTAAATTCTCTTACAGTTTAGGTAGTCCTGATTAATTGCTGTGTTTCAATTTTAGTGGCAATAACGAACAGATCACCCTGATTATCTTGAGTGATAATGCACAAATAGGCATATTTTGCCAGAACTGTGGAACTGTGATGACAGACTCAAATTCACTCCAGTGACGAAGAGACTTTTATGGTTCCTATGTGCTGAGTTCTGCTCCTTATGATGCTTCTGTGCATCTCCTCCCAAGATGGCAAGAGAAGGGACAGCTTATTCCTCTCTTCTGGCTGCCTATACCACAGAATTGGGAGAAAATTAGCAGGAGAGGCAAAAGAGACATTGCACACATTCTTTTCCCTCTACTGAGAAATGCACTAAGGTCAGTGCTTTGCTCTGTGAGACAGCTTGCATTCTTTTCCTGCACCCTTCCAGGATGTCTTTAAAACAAATGAAGCCCAAACAAAAAGTCAGCCCTTCTCCCCCAGAAAAATCCCCCGTATTTGCCTAAAGCAGGCCTATTTCTATTTTCTTTGTGTGTGAAACAGTGGTTTTATTGTTCATAATGTAGCTGAATAAAGTCTACCTGCTTTTCATTAGGGCAATAAAGTATGTATTCCTTCCTGAGAACCCAGAATCCTAGTGGAATGTCATCTGCTTTTGCACCACTCTTCACCAGAAGCAACCTCTCTCCTGTATTTGCTTTGGAGAGGGGATAATATGGGAAAAGCACATTGAAGGTTAGTATTTTATATATATTTTTTGAAATTGTTTTTAATCTGATTCTCATACAGGAGCACACAGTAGTCAGAGTCAGAAAATCTGCTTTGCTTAAAGGCAAATGCACATAAAGTTAGCTTATAGGAGAGCCATTTTAACTCTTCTAGTACTGGCCCTATTGCAAGATTTGTGGAGGAGAATGTAGACCTTCAGTGTCTTAATTTTTCAAAGCTTTAGTGTTTGTAAAAATTTTTAGCTCACTGTTTGAATTTCCTTTCACTTTTGGGATTTCTCAGTTATTGTGGATTGCATGTCCTAATGAAGGTTTTTGATTTTGTTTTTTCCGTGTCAGCAGCACTTCTAAAGGGAAGTTCAGCATGTAAAAAGTTTTAAATTCTAGAAGAAATTCCAATAAAGAATTGGTAGATGAATGTAAATACGAATGGAAGAGTTATTGCTAAGAATTTTGAAGTATTAAAAAAAAAAACTAGATGTGATTGACTTGAAACTGTTTTGAGACTGATGAATGCCAGTGAAGGATCTGATTCAGTAAATGGTACTCAATGCCATGAGATGCTGGCAAACTAAGGGTTAAACTCAATAAGCGGTATTTGCAGGATTGGGCCCAAAATGTGATTCTCTGGTTTCATCTTGAGCTGTGCGTGAGTAGGTGTATAAGGTATGACAGCAAGGTTGCTGTAGTAATTATTCATTAGCTTTAAATAACAGGGTAATTATGAAGGTAAAATTCATATACCCCAACACACCCTTTTTTGCTACCTTTTCAATTTCTGAAGAATGCCTACAGCCCTCTGCTTTGTGTTGTAAAACAGGGCACTGCCCCTGGTTGTACATGGTTGTTTCTTTGCTTTTTGCATGCTCCTTGCAAGAACGTGAACGGGGGTGAAAAGGTAACATGAATCAGGGATGCAGGCACTTGAAGAGAATAAAAACTCAGTTTCTCCTATGCTTCCAAGGAAGGTCTCTCTGGTGCCCATAAACACATGTATACTGCACACAGGACTGGTTTCTCCCTGAAAATTTTGAATTATCTGTCTTTTCAATTTCTGTTCACTTCTATTCTGGGGCAAAAAACAGCTAGCAGAACAGAGACAAAGAGGACAAGTGGCGATATTTTGGGAGGATAGGACTCAGTCTGGTAATCTATATCCTAGGTATTTGACAATGATGTGCTTTTGGGTGGCGTGGCATGACCAGTGAACTTGTGTTACATAGGCGGAATAGGCAGAGTTTGGATGCTTCTGGATAAAAGTTCAGATCCAGGAATCAATTTATCTCACGTGGATTGAACCTAATTCACTACATTCAGAATCTTGAAATGAAAGTCCACAAAAATTACTCTGTCCTTTTACCTGCAGCTGGGGACTGTTGCCCATGATATACTGCAGTTATGCTCCACACGTTCCGCGTAGCAGCTCTGATTCACTGCATTCGTGAAGGGCTACTACGGTGCATGGTGCAGGGAGCCCCACATGCAATGTGTACTATACAGCACTGCAGCCTGTACGCGCAGCAGGTGGAAGGTCCTCTGCACCCTTGTGGTCCTGTGCATAACCACAGACTAACGCAGCCTCATTCTTCACTTCCTGTGCTGCAAACCCTGTAACACTGCATTAGATGCCAGGACCTTCACCTAGGGAAAGAGGCAAATGGTTCAATAAGGACAATGTGCTCAGCAGTGATCTCCCAGCTAGCTTGTCAAGGACAGGCTGCCACTGCTAGTTTCTTTTACTGAAGTTGTTCGGTTTTGCTGTCCTTCACCCAGCTGAGTGCTGCAACCATTGACTAAAGGTTCATTCTCTGTTTCTTGCACTATGAGCATCATATTGTGAATGCCCAGTGGAACATAATAGAGCTTATGCCTAGGAAGGCAGACATAGTTCAGGCCCTCATACGGGATATGATACGTATGCCAGATGTCTTACATTGCAGGTAAATTCTCAGTGCACTGGACAGTTGGGATAGAAGGGCTACCAACAGTACCATAGTTGTCTGTCTTCAGACATGCCTTCTTCAAGGTCCAGTCTGGTAGGTATGCTCTAGGATCTGAGAGTGAGCTTTCTGAATGAGATTAACAAGAGGATGCTGAGTTTGTGATCCCAGCTATATCTTAGATGTGAGATTAAGCCTAATGCTTAGTGCTCTTGCAAACAAGACCTTTTTTCACCACCTGATAATATTAAAGACTCTGTAGCTGTGGTGAGGAGCAAAGTGCTAATAACGAGTAAGTGCTAGTAAATCTTGAAGCCAGTCATCTGATGTGTTAGGCAAGGACCTAAGATCTTGAGTGAAAATTGCCTATCACATTTTTCTGTTCTAGGGGAGAGGGTGTGAGCAAAGACTGTAGTCTAAAAAGATCTGTGTGGACTACAGATCTGGTGTGTTCTGGACTCAAGAGTTGAAATAGTTCTTGTGTGGTAACAGGCTGGTGCAATTTCCATAGCAGCTGAAATGCCGAGGAGATTGGAGAGATGAACAGACTTGTGCTAAGGGAAGAAACAAATTGTCAGAAACTTGAACTTTTGGAAGAAAATTGTCACTGTCTTGGGAAGTATGGAGTATAGAGTGCAGATCTGTAAGACCAAACTTTTTAAAACTAAATGGTTACTAGAGAGCTAATTCTTGGAGCCTAATGGAGGCTTTTCAACAGTGAGTGACTTTGTTGCTGTAGTGTCTGGGTGCACTAGCCCTGCATTAGAGGCTCCTTTTATTATTCTGAGATATCCTATTATGTTATAAAATGTGGTTTTAAGAAAACACTGAAAAAGAGTGATATGTAAGCTGTTGAATGTCTTTATGGGCAACAAATGGTTAAACCCCCCAAAACAAATCCACTCCCCCAAAAAGTCCCCTTGCATTGTCACAGAATTAAAAAAAGTTAATTAAAAAATAAACAGTAGAAGTCTAGGCCTGTAAGAAAAGGGAGAGCTCCTATGCAAGCAGCCTGGACAGGATGACTCTTTTATTCAAATTCTGAACATTTTGTTCGTAGAGTCCAATCTTTGCCTGCTTCTGTAGCTCCTCTTGCTCTTGTCCTCAAAGCAATGCTGTTGTTTTTAAACACCCTAGTAGTCTGGAAAAAAAATCTTCTTAGGCTCCTGCAGTAACTATCCTACTCTGTCCACCTGCTCCACTGTGCCCTCCAGCAGAAATGGAGCACACTCAACCATGCAGCATGACCTGTAGCTATGTGGAGGGCTGGACAACAGCTCGGTGCTTGATATTACAAAAGTATTTGAGACCTTATTGAAATAAGGTTGGGATCTCCATAAGAAATGTACTAAATAACCAGTGCTTCACACAACAGGAAAATGAAAACTGATACAGAAGTACTTAGTAACAAATAATCTGTGGTAGTGTAGTTGTTTGCATTACACCAACTGTAGTAGCTAAGTTGTACACAAAATACTATGGGGAAAAACAGGTGGTCAAAACCATACACCCTTTTATTGCACAATACTGTAAGCTGTATGCATGTGTGAGAGATACACGTATATTTATATACATTGCTCTCATGCATATTCGTTGAACCTCACACTGTATCATTTCATAAATAGAATCTATAAGTGCCTATTGTATTAAGCCTTTGGTTATTTTTATTTCATAACACTAACACTCTATTTTTTCAACAGTATTTATCTGAGAACATCTGAGAGCTGAGCAGCTCTCTAAGGGAGGCATGTTTACCTGTATTAGTGGATTATTTAGCCAATGGCCTCTGGTCCCGTCACAAATTTTGCATCCTAGCTTCACAGAAACATGAAATCATTTCAAGAGGCACGTAAACACTTCAGACACAACTTTTCAGTCCTAGAGACGGAGGCCTTTACATTTGCAAAGCAAATCTTACACATTTGGATGCCTAGCTTTGGATGCTGATGACCATGGTGGACAATCACAAATGCCATCTCCTTCACAGGAACTAGTGGTGTTCAGCATCTCTGAAAGACTGACAGAGGTTAGGTGTCTCAGCCACGATACCATGAACTAACACCTCTGTGGATCTTAGCCTCACATTGATCAAATTTAGCCCTGATTCTTACAGACTGTTGATGTATCAGGCAGCAACAGGACCTTTTCTTGTTGCCTTTCAGTGCTCTGTGTTAACCAGAGAGTCATTCTTCTTGTGTTGCTTTAATGAAATGGTTGACAAGTCAATCCATTACTTCAGAGGTTAATGGCTACATGGAAAATAATATAGCAGGCCTTTGTGGCAAAGCAGAAACCTATCATGCTATTTCCTTTCTGATCCCCATAGTTTTGACAACTGTCATGGAAAAGAAAAAAGAAAAAAAGCTTTTTGTATCTTGATTTCTCTCAGCGACTTTGGCCAGTGAACCTAGGATTTTTCCAGTGGAGTAAATCCAGTGCTTTTGTTCCTGTTCCTTTACCCTTGTCTCTTAATTTTAAAAAAAGAATCACTGTGTGGAAGTTTGCATTATTTTGTAGATAGAAGTGAACAAAAATTGGATTACAGACTCTGAGAAAACCAGGATTGTAAAAGCAGGACTCTCATAAAAAGAGTGTCTGCTTATTAAGCAGGATTAGCTCTGTCATACAAGTGTTCAGGTGTAGCAAGCACAAGCAGAAAACAAGCAATTTTCTCACCTTTAGAGAATAGTATCCTGTCCTATTCCTTACCAGCATAACATTACAGTTTCAGTTGAAAGCTTTACAATTAAAAATAAAAAAATAAACTCTTCACTTCCTGACCCTTCCTCCCCACTTCGTGTAGAGACTGAACAAAATTGCAAAATATTTTGAACAGGAAAAGCTGCTGCTAAAGTAAAAAAAAAAAAGAGGAAGGTTTTATTGCCAAATTAGGAAGTGGAAGTTCATATGAAAGATGTTTTCCTCAGGAAAAGATTGGCAAATGTGAGGCAAGGTTATCCTCTATTGCAATATAGCAGCTCTCAGTGCTCTCGTCCCGTCCCTCGCGTGCCCCCCTCCAAGTTCTTCTATCACGCTTTATGTGTGTACATCATGTAACTGATACCCAAACAATAATAGCAAAGAATGAGGTTCTACATGATGGTCTGGGTAGTAAGTGAGGATTCTGTAGCAGCAATGTATTTGGCATTAGTGAAAGCTAAGGATTATCAGCTCTTTTTAGCTCTATGGTTTTTTTTTTGGTCTCCCCTTTCCCTTCTCAGGGGACTAGGAACAATGTACAGGAATCCATATCCCATTTTGCAGTCAAGATGTATTCTGTGCAGATAATCATGAATATATCAATGTTAATTCAAAAAGTTTTTCTGGAATATTTTAGGGATAAATAGCAATGGTATAAAATAATATAATTTCCTATTCTGCTTCTTTATCATTTCACAATGTGACTTAGAGTTATTAAAGCATGTTTCCCCAAATCAGGACTTACATATTTATCACAAAGCTTAACAGCTTATTGTTACAGTAGTTTGTCATCTGTTTTTTTTGTGCATTAGTTTACTTGTTCATTCCAGAATGCATGCTAGGATTTTTCTGTTGATGATTCCAGCTACTCAGTTTAATTAATTATACAGTTTGCTCAAAACCCACATGAAATAGCTGGTCTCCAACGCAAAAAAAACTTAGGAAGAAAAAAAACAACCAAACATCCTTATGCTTGTTGGTTATATGGGTGAGATCCAGGAGTTCAGATAGCGAATGCTAAAAGACATTTCTTTGCGGAAAAGGAGGCTCAGCAAGGAATTATTTAATACTTTTCCATTCTTTCTTCTCAGAGGCATGCAACAAAAGGACAAGGTCAATGGTCACACATTGTAACAAGAGACATTTCAACTAGATGTGAAATTTTTTTTTTTTACCAACAGGGTGATCGAACATTGGAATGGGTTACCCAAAGAGATTGCAGAGTCGCCACTCTTGGGGATGTTCAAAATCTGAGCCTTGATCAACCTGCTGTTGCTGGCCCTGTACTGAGCACAGGAGTTGGACTAGGGACCTCCAAAGGTCCCTTCCAATCTCAGCTATTCTGTGATCTATATGTGGTTCTGTATATCTTAGTTCCATGGATGACGACTTATAGGCCAGATTTTTCAATCCTGTGGCACAAAAGTAGATGTGTTTTCTGCTCACTAGGAAAAGTAATTTTTGTATGAAAAAATGTGTTAGTTCAGCATACATACTTTTAAATAGACTGAATCCTCTGTGTGTTATGCATTTCAATTATTTTAAGCATAATGATTTGTCCTGTCTGTTCCCTTGTTCTTGTCCTTTTATGGACTGTTACAATCAGATTTATAATTTTCTGTTGTTTTCCTTCATATAGGAAGGACCAACAGTGTTAAACTGCATTTAAACACTACTGGTTTCAGTCATTTGGCCAGTAGGAATTATGTATGGTATAGGACTATGAAATTTGAATTTTCATTGTGAATTAGCGATAGTTTTCTCCCCATATCCCAAATGTCCACATCTGTGTACTGAATTCTTTATGAAAATCAATTACACTTTGATTGACATTGTTGAAACCAAGGTATCAGCATTCAGAATAGTTGGTTCTTGTAGATGATGTGTTTTCCTTAATGACCTGCAAATAATTGCTGTGATTATTATGTTTGCTAATAATTTTCAAATAATAGATCTGAGGCACATTTAACAAGTTTCACTGGTTGAAAAAGAATTTTTCTCTACGTTATACTTATTTAATAAGCTAAGAAAAAAGACTGAACAAAAATCTGGTGTTTTGCAGATGTTATGTCTCTTGTAATGTGAGATGTTATTCTAATGCTTTAGAAAGTGTTTATCTTTGGTCTAAGCAATTATCTGATCAGCACCTTCTTTCTTTTTCATCCCCCACTATCTTTTCTCTTGTCTGGCTTCTTTAGTTTTCCTTCTTCTTTCCTGAGAATTGAATAATAATTAAAAAGAGAAAGTCTCATTAAAATACAGTTAGTTAAATATGTAAGTTTTAACAATTATTTCTAATGGAAAAGTCTACTTGTGATGGCTGCTGCTATTATATGTATTTTGAAATAATTCTAGATTTGGAAAATGCATCTTATGTAGACAGACAAAACCTTTCCCTTCCAGAGGTAATTTCTATCCTGACAGTGCTTGATTCAACATGCTTAGACTACGTATGAGATGGAAAACTGGGGAATGGAGAAGCATATGTAGAGCCTGAAGAAAATAGTTATTAAAACAATTTAACTTGCCATTAAATCTCACAGTTTTTGAATATAAATAGGTTGCTCTTCCCTTTGCCTCATCTGTCATTTTATTACAGCAAAAGACCTCATGTTGAACAAAACAGGCAGAGTAGCCTAGCAGATAAAACAGCACTAGAAGCCAGGATCTTGATTTTTGGTCTGACTCCACCAATGACAAGCTGTATCATCCTATGCAATTTACCAAACCTTTGAGTCTCACTTACCACTCTGTAAATGTCATATAACTACATAGGATGCTGAGAGGTTTAATTAGAATTAATTTTAGTCTTTCAAGTACTTTGTGTTTCTCAGATGAAACGTGCTGTGCAAGTGTGAAGGATAATTAATGTGTTGCGTCTGTGTTTTTCTGATACATTATTACTATTCTTTTATTAACCTTGTTTTGAAAAAAACCCCATGGTACTTACTGGGTTTCAGTTTTGTTTGTATGGTTTAAAGTTAGTCCCTGTGAGCACAGTGAGTAATTAAACTAATATTGGCATTGAGATGTGGGTTTTTCATTTGAGAATGTTAATGGCTATTAGCAGATTGTCACAAAATGTCTGGCTGTTTCCATACTTTGAGCACCTTGAATCATGCACTTAAGTGTAAGATGGGTCATATTGCTTTTAAATGTAGTGAAGTAGCCGAGCAATAACAGCCTGCAAAGTCTCTGTTGATAGCTTCCTCATAGCTGGTCAGTCTTGACCCAGACAGCATTAGGAGCAATTGTTCAGAAAACTGTCCTAGCAATCAGTGCCTGGTGCCTCCTTAACTGTTTGCCAGTCTTGTCAGGAGCTGAGCATACCTTATGCAACAGGCCACTGCCTGTTTCTCCATTTTTTTCAACTCAAACGCTGAAGTCTGGGAAAGCCAAGATACCAGGGGATGACACGTAGCACATGGAAGCATGCTGTCTTGTTGGACAGGAGGTAACTGTGTTGTTTCCAGATGGAATCGCTACTACATGAGAAATAAAAATAACTGATTGTAGCAGAAACTCCATGTCCCAAGGACATAATAATTCAGAAAGTGTTGAGTTATAAACTGTGCTTGTACTTTAACACGGATTTGAGCATGTGATTGGGCTTTTCTTGTAGCTGAGCATTCATGAGCCTTAAATAGAAAGGCAGTATTAACAAATAAGATCAGATGATTTTGGGGTAATGAACTTCTTTCAATAAGGTTATTGTTTTATAGGAAGGTCACACTCTTTTTGTCCTCACTTGCCATTTACTGTAAGGTGCAACTGTGCAATTATTCTAACACACAAGACTCCTGTGTTAATTGCAGTAAGATAAAGGTGTCTGGAGAGACAGTTTCTTCCAGTCAAGGCCACAGATGCAATGAAGCTGACTTACCTTGCTGTTAGACATACTGTCTGGAAAACTGTTTGCACTGCTTTGGCACCCTCCTATTCTAAAGTAGGTTAGAGCATAAAAATAAAAAGGAGATGAATGGGTTTATGCCATTCTTATGCTTTATAGATACAGCATGCAGATGACTGTAGGTGTACCACAACTCTACCTAAGCAAAACACAGACCTAGCTCACCCACCAAAGCTGTTCTTTTGTCCTGCTCTAGTAAAACCACTTTTGGGCAAAGTCCTTGACGGCGGCAGTCTTACTGGTATAGTTGTCTCTGCTGTCTCTGTCCTAAGTACCATTTGATGATCCTGACAGATGTAGGACAGGGTTGGCCAATGTGAGCTTTGTCAACTTCATGCAATAGACTTCTTTGCTAGCATAGACCAGATGTTAACTTCAAGATTCCAAACTTACACAAAAAGTGTTTCTTAAATGCTAGTCCAGCCCTGATTAAGATCTGTTAACATGGGAACTTCAGGCTGATAGCAAAGTGACGTGTGCTAGTTGGCTGTTCTTTTGCAAGAAGCCATCTTGTCTTTGGCTTACCTGGCAACTTGTGTATTTGTAGGATAGGATGCTAAATAAAAGGATGCCCACGTTTTGTAAAGCCTATTAGCTAAAACACGTTATCTGATGTACTTTGCTATTATCAGAAGGAGTGGTGTGTGGTACTGCAGTGTTCTCAGAGCAGGGCATAGGCACAGATACATTCGATGACCCCAGCAGTTCCTTGTTTCTCCCTCGCTATCTGTGTCAGCCTGCGATGCCTATGTTAACACATAGGATTTGAGATCTGAAGCTATGTCGCAAACTAAACACTGATTGTGCTATAGTGTCTGATGACCACTCTGATGCCTGGGGTCTGATGGTTCTGGCACCATACTGGGCAGACAGCAGTTAGCTGTCTGGCACATCTCTGTTGCCCTTTGAGAAATAACTGATCACGGATCTGAATCTAGCTGAGCCATTAACAAAGAGACCACCAGGTCTATGAAGAGGGAATGCAGATGGGTGCTACACATTTGCAAGTGTTTATTATTTAAAGTCTGTGACTGGAAAATATATAGAATGAAAGGGTCAGTGAAAGACAGTGTGCGTTGCTGGCTTTGCCTTTTAGATTTTAGGATCAAAAAGAAAGAAGGAGGAATATGTCACATTGCAGGTAATTAAGGATTCATCAGGAAATAAGGAACACTTGGTCCCTCTCATAGCTTTGAGGACAAAAGGTGAAGGGTATCTGGTATAATATCTTCCATATGTGGCATGCTAATTGGACAGATAGAAATGAGGTATTTGGAAAGCTGAATCTTAAGCTCTTATGAATGGAAATTGCTTTTGCTTAATGAGTTTGCTGGTAGGCTCAGTGCTTTACACTTGGAAAATAAGAAAAGATTTTTGATTATATGTTTGTAAATTAGGGCTAGCCTACTTGTCTTGTTAGCCCTAAAGATTTAATAACCTGTAAGTGAAGAATTATATGTTTTATTTCCCTAGAAATATTCAGGATTTGAATGATCATTTCTAAGCACTGCAGTATCTTCTCATTACCAATGCCTAAGAGTTGCTTTAAGTGTAGTCTAGGCTGTTGGCATTTTAGTTCAAGTCTTTCCAGAGTTTTGAAAACCTCGCATTGGGAATGGCATACAGAAATTATTTGTTTCTCAGACCTTAGAAAAATGTGGGGCTTATTCTGGTTAGGTATAGCTTTGTTTTTGAGAATGAAAAGACATCACCACCACTTGATTTTGATAGACATCCCCCTGCCCATACAAAATGGATCACTGTGTCCAGGTGAGTCAAGCCAGAAGAAACACCTTCTGGGTAGTTATGTCCTGCAAATTTACAAGTTTGTCTGGGATGGAGACGGCAGGATTTCTCCATGAAGGGCTGTAACGTGAGAAACACTGAGAGACTGAGTTGCACGTTATTCCCGCTAGATGGCAATTAAAACACATCGGATAAATCCAAGCTTTTGACTCTTACAGCTTGCTTCAAAGTGTTAAAAGCTGGGCTTTTGGGTAAGACTTTGGGATATCTGTATTTTCCTTGGAGTAGAGCGTGCAATAATTTCCATATGACAAAGGAAATATTGTTAAATCTGAGCCGAATTCTGGATTGCACATTTAGATTCATAGATGTCTTAGCAGTTTTGGAAAGGATGTATTTGGTTTCTGTGCTGTAGAAACCCCCACCTCCTTGGGGAGGGGGAGTAGTAGAGTCAGCAGCAAGTAGGAGAGGTCTTGGCAGGGTGGCCTCTTGGAAATTCGCTGCCAGGAAGCCAGAAGAGCCCTAATTAGGCAGGCAAGTAGAGCAAGATCCAAAGCCTGCTGAAGTTAATGGAAGTATCTTGCGTTCGTGCATTTTTTTCCTATTTCTAGGTAAATCCACCAAATGAGTCTGTCCTCTTCAGCGTTCTGCTTTATATGCATTACAACATCTAGTGCAATTGCTAGCATACTAGGTATAAATGCATGTCTGTATTATTTATAATGAAGATACGGCATTCACGTTCTCTGTATGAATAACTTACAGGAATACAGGTGAGGTAATAGAATTGTTTTTCTATTTTTTCCTAATTAGAGTTTGAAACAATATAATTTTCTCACATGTGTGTTGGAGAGTATAATTTGTTTTGAATGAAGAGGAGTGGCACCTTTTATCCTGACTTTTGTCTCAATATATTTCAGTTAAAGTTCTAAATAATTGCAGAATGTCACACGTTGGGCTGCCCTAGCATACATGCAGAGACCTTAATAACAGCTGGTCCTGGACTTACAAAATGTTGTAGCTAGCAGAACGCAGGCAAAAGCTGCTACAGAGTTAGTCCTGCTTCTCTGTTTAAAGCTGCTCCAGTACTGGCAATACTCATCTCAGAGATAACTAATGTAAAATACTGGAAATGATTCTGTGCTTTATAATCAGGAAAAAGTTCCCCATAGATTCAGTGGGAATTCTGCCTGGGTAAACCCATAGGTATTGTGTGCATTGTGAGATTGTATGCAAAGGAAGATCGTCCCTATAAACTAACTTTATGGCCTGATTTGAAAAAAAAATCCAAATAAAGATTAATGGAAATAGCTTCTCTGATTACACCACTACTTTATGCTTATTTGAGCAACTTTAAATAGATAAGGAAATAGGAGTTTCAATCTGTGCCTGGTGCCCCAGAGTAATTGAAACTCCCATTTGTTGCAGAAGTGCTGGCTATAACCACTGTAAAGCAGTAAAATGTCTGTCAGATATTCTTGCAGAATTCTGGTTTTGTCTGTCAAAGTTTATTCTTCCTATTCACACAATGTTAGTGTAATTTTTATACTCATTTTATAAGTTACACTTAATCCTTTATTACAGAAGCACAGCATATGAAAAATGGAAGATTAGTACTTTCAGGATTTTCATATTGGTAAGTCACAGATGGATTCAGATAGCTTTGCACTAGGTTTTGTACAGAGCTGAGAAATTGGTGATTGCAAAAGGACACGAATTTCCTAATGGCTGACAATGACTGCTGCATGTTGTACGCAGATTAAAATTTTCTTGTTTTTCAGTTTAGAGTTGGTGTTGCATCCCTGAAAGGCTCAGTTTACTTCTACAAGATGTTGTGCTGCATCTCTGAGGAAATAAAGAAATTCCCTGTTTATATGAGTGGGCAATGTAGCTGTGTCTTTTACAGTAAAAACAGACGAGTTTGTCCCCATCTCTTCTCAGCCAACTCTTGATACTCTCCAGGTAGACAAATTCATACTCTAGGCTAGGGCTACCTCCTTACACTTTCAGTTCTCTCATCCTCTGATTGAACTTCTGCTATGCCACCTTTTTCAGCATAGTGGACAGGATGAAGGAATTCATCAATTTGCAAGGGATCATAGCTGGATTAATCTGGGAGGGACATGCAAAACTCGCTGTTCATATGGGTACTTAGAGAGATGGGGGAAACTGTTGATTTGAGTCCCTTGACGAGAGCTTTCAGACTTGGAGGGTAGATTCAAGTAGGAATGCAGTTCTTAGGGCATTAAGCCAACACTGCCTGTGTGAAGCAGTGTGGGGCTGTACAGTGGTACCAAGGCAACTGCTGAACAAACTAGTTTGGATATGCGAAACAGTATAATTATGTTAATGCATTGTTCTCGTGGGGCAGCCTGCCATTCTTCTGGTGAGGATAAAGCAGCCTAGGCAGAGCATGAAAACACATTTACATCATGTCTGGTACCTGAGCTCGGTACCTGAGCTCACTCACTGAGACCTTGTTTCAGTCTCTCCAAGTGGCTTATGCCCTGTCTTGTAGGGGTATCCTCCAGTATGTGGCCTGTGAACAGAGCAGAGCTCTGTATCAGCTAACATGTGGAGGGCACTGGGTCTCCAGCAGTGATATGTCGGCAGGTGATTCAGTAAGTCCATACAAAGCAGGAGCTGTGGATTCATAGCTCAAACCACCTTCCTGAGGATAGGTGTCAGCTTCTGTTCTTTCAAAGAATTAAGTAGAAATAATTTGTTTTAAAAGGTGATTCTACCCACTTTTGTATATAATAGTCCAGCAGGTTAATGAGGAAGCCAATGTTCAGGGCCTCCTTAGGTGGGAGAGTCTCCAGCCTGCATCTTCCTCCTCCCAGGATAGCTGGGTCAGCTGCCTGTAAGAAGGAATACAAGACTGTATGAGAGAGACTGAGTGCAAGCGAGGGAATGAATCTGTCAATTAGTGACCAAAGGATTAACCAGAAATCAGGGTCCAGTCCCAATTCCAAACAGTTTGCAGGTGAGCTCTCTGAGCACCTGGCTAGGGAGGTACGTTCATGTCGGCCTCTCTCTTTTTCTTTTCTGATCCAGTGAATTCTGAATTCCTTTCTGCACATGAGCACTTCAATAGAGTGTGTGTTGCTCTCTGACTGTATTTTGAAAGACTGGGGTCTTTTGATTGCTGTCAGGCATGGCTGAGACTACCTGGCAAGTCAAGAGACTTTGGTGGGCAGGCACTGAGTTCTTGCATCCTGATCCAGGTTAGTGGTTGTATAGGTGCTGAGCAGAACTCGAAGAACAAGATTACATGGTAAAAATTGAGAGTTCCTCTGGAATTAGGGCATATCCAGATGAGGTATTAGGTTTTTGTATCACAGTTCTGTACTAAGGTACCTACCTTCCTCCTAAATGATACTGTAAAATGCCTGCATCTTTCATGAGAGTTAGTCCTTGGATCGGTACACATTTTTGTAAATTAAGGTGGCCTGTTATTCAAAATACTTGTATCTACTGCTTTGATTTACTTCAGTTGCATTAGAATATGCACAGGACACAAAGTACCTTATACTTTTAACTTCGTCATTGCAAAGCCTTGAGTGACAGGCTATTGGTAGAGTTGTCCCATGTCAAAAAGGAAGTGTGAAAAAATACAAGATGATGACAGTGCAGTCCCTGAACACTGACTGTCAGAATCCTGAGAGAAGCATATGTTCCATTACTGAACATGACAGCATGTTAACATTGTTCCACTGGTGCTTAAGGATAAATTTTGTAGTATTTCTTGTAGTGTCTGAACTGATTTGAGAATAAGTTAATGTGAGACTTCTTTACTCTGAATGAGGTGCTATGACAGATCCTACAAATAAAACGCGGAAGGTTTCATTTTACTGGCAACGGGAGATCTGAGCAGAGCAAAGGCCTTACAGAATAGTGTGATAACCGCTGGAGAATCCTTGGTCAGAGAGGACCAATGTGCTGATTCATGCTCTGGCACTCGGAACGATTGTGCTGTTTGTTGGGAATCACTTCATTGTATCAGTGGAACTGAGGTGGAAACAGTCTAGGAATTCATTCCGGCTCTTCATTAGACTTCATGACTCCTGGCTGTATTTTACATTGCAGTATCTTTCTGCTGCCAGAGAAGGTTTGAAAGAACCATGTGGCAATGTTCCCTGCCACGAGTGAGCCTGATATTAGATTGCTGGTGGGCTTCTATCCTATCTCCTCAAAAACACAGATGACCTTCAGTTCCCCTTTCTTTAGTAATTCCAAGCAAGTTAATGGTTGCTACTAGAGGTTAATTAAAAGGTGGAAAGATGCCCAGAGAAGGGAAGGAATGTAGTCCTGGTGAATAAGTCATGGAGCAGGAAATGCGAGAAGACCTGAGTTCCAGTACGAGCTCTTCTGCAGAGTTGGTGTCTGTTTGCTGTCTGTCTTTTTGCTTGTCTGTGCAATAAAGCTAGAAGTTTTGCCTCTGGTTTGGAGCACTTGTCGTTTGTGGATGAAAAGGTCTATATAACTGCTAAGCAAATCTTATAAATTACTTTTTATATTGTGGGACCATCTCACATCAGGTATAAGCTCTGAAAGTCCATCAAAAAAATCTTCACTGTTCAAGTGAAATTATTTGGGAATGAGTAGCAGGATTTCAGATGCAGTGAAGCTTTAACAATATTACAGTGCTGTAGTGTTTCAGTTCCTCAATCATTGTATGAAGAGAGGACTTAATTTTGAAAATTGCCAGGGGTTGCCAGACAGCAGAAACAAACAAAAACATTATTACAATTAATGGAGGTAACATTATTAAAGGTAATGGACAATATGATTGTACAACTAGTACTTACGTATTTATCATAAGTTGTTTCTTCTTTTGCTGAGGGGTGGTAAGGGAAGGTGTAATGGCTCAGCAGCTAGTTAGAAAGGTGCTTTTCTGAGAGTTTTGTCTGGTAGTGGAAGCAAAAGCCACATGTAACGCCCAGACTGCGAGAGGATGCGTTCCAAGCTGGTCTGCTGTATCGCTGTGTTCCAGCAGCAGTTTTAATGGATAACTGCTACAGTTCTGCTAGGACAGTGTTCCAACTCTGCTCAAATTATATATTTATAGCATGAAGATATATGTTTAGTAAACTCATCTTCCGTTTATTTAATGACAAAGATATAGGTTACTTTTGCTTGACAGTCAGCTGTTAGCTATCTCTGCTGACATGAGATGTTTGGTTTTTTTCATTGTTCAGTTTGTTTACCTTTAAAATCTTTTATGCTTGAGTTACCTTAAGGAAAGCCTTAAGACAGCAAGTAAATAAATCCCAAATGCTATGAATTCTGTGTTGCGTCCTCCAAATCCCAGATGGGAATGTGTCAGGAGGAAAGAGATCAGCCATGAGTGTTTGTATATGAACATTCAAACATGCAAAGTCATGTATCTTTCCTTTTGACTTTGTTGTCTTCCAGTTAAAGGTTTTCTGGCTGGTATCCTGAAGCAGATGAAGGGCTAAGTACAAGGAGAGCAGGCAATTCCTTCTCAGCAGCTTGGAGCTGCTGTGTCACATCAGTCCTGTGACTGTTGATGTCAGGGAGGAGGTTCTTGAGCTCTGGTGCTAGCATGTCCCATACCATCTGAATGCTGGTTTATCTTTCCATATCGGTGAAGATTTTCCATCACTTCTGACAGAGCATGAACCTGTTGAAGCTCCAGGTGAGGGCCAATGTGAGACAAACTCTGAGAACCATGCTACTAGATCCCTGTTGATCTCAACCTGTAGGGCCGATTTTCCTTTGCCCCTGTGAAAAGAATCCATACCAAGTCAGTTTGCCTTATCTTGAGCTAGGTTTCCTAGGGCAGCTGCAATTTAGTATTACTTCTTGGCATCCTTCACCTCCAACTTGAAAAGAGTATGTCTCAGTGTTTAGGGTTTTTTTGGGGGTTTTTTTAAGCTTTTGAGACTTGCCTAGATTGAAAGCTGATAATAATTAAGTGTTGCTAAGGCAATTTCCATTGTTTTAAATACTCATTTTACTCTTTAACGGTAAATCCGTGGAAGTTCAGTTTGACTTTAGAGTGAAGAAGCATGTTAAAAATTCAGTAGTTTAATAGCGTGTGCAATAAATAAATTAAAGATGATAGACCTCTGAATTTCTTATGTAAACATTCTGTGACAGTATACAAATTGGGTACTGTATATATCTTTGTATACATGTCTATGCAAGTACCTCTATGGTACTTGTCCCTGCAAGTAATCTTATCCATATGCCGTATTTGCGTATGCCAGTTTGTTCTTTGAGCAGAAAGCATTCTTCAATGTCTGGAAATTTTGTGCAAATTATAATCTCACTTTTAATGCTTTCATTGAAGATTGTAGAAGAGTGAAAGGTAAAGAATTGCTCCAGGAATTCATATTCAGAAAATACATCAAGGTACAGACAAAACTTGAATTTTTGTCGATGTGTTAGGAGAAACGAAAATCTCAACTGTGAAAGTGTGAAGGCAAGAAGTGTGTGTATTCAGGAGGATAATGCTGATCTGCTGTGGAAGATACACGTCTAGCCAGCTGGGGAATGAAGCTGTAGCCAGTGCCAGTAGTGTGAGGACAGGGGACAGATCTCAGCTAGCAGAGCTGTACTGTTCCAACATGTTCAGCGTGTCTGCACCTCCTCCAGTAACACAGCACTTGCCTTTGCTGGCTTCCTCCTCAGTTTGTGCGATACCCTCCAGGTCAGTCCCTGACAGACGTACAGCCAGACTGAACTGGACTGTCAGCTGCAGAAAGCGTCAACAAAAAGGATCTGATTCTGCAGAGCAGACAACAGCAGTTGTGATGTTGCAGAAGGTGACCCAAATGTGTTTCATGACTTCTGTGCTCATGAGATTTATCTGCTCTTATTTAAAAATCACTAGTTATAAAATACCAAAAGGGAGGATGACAAAAATCGGATGACTGGTGTTCTTGCAGGGGTGATGTATGGCCTGATCTACTTGTGTATATCACGTATTGCTTACACCAGCATGATGATTGATTTCAGTGGTACCAGCAAGAAGGGTTAATGTCACCCTTTGGCAATGGTGTGATTCCTAAATCCCACATAAGGTCCATTTAGAGAGTTTCAGTGAGACTTCAGCAGTGTGTAAGACCTGCCAAGAGTTTTTGCACTGGAGGAATACGGGTTGGCAGGATCAGCCCTAACATGTTAAGTGCTGTTTATGATATTATTATTGCTTTGTGAATTCATTTCCCGCAGAGACAGACTGGAGATGCAATGTTCAGATTCAAACTTCCTCTATGCTCTGGGGTGTCAGCTCCATGGTTTAGATTTAGGCCCATGTCAAACTTCTAGTTATAAACAGCAATACTCAGTATTGTGTTTATAGACTATACTAAAGTTGATTTTTATGAAAAGGCTCGGAAGATGTTATTTTCAAGAATAAAGGGGACATAATAACCCTTCATAGGTAAAATACATTATTTACACTATGGGGATTCATGTCAGTACATTTTAAGTAAGTTGCTTGGCTGAACTTGTTATCTAGCTGCCAAGAACGGAAGTGAGAGAGAAGAGCCAGTGAGAATTATTGGACTCTACACTCCAAACTTACATCATATAAACATTTATAACATGACTTTTATTTTCAACATTGACCATTCTGATGGGGGCCTCTTTGTGCTTTATTGCTGGCAGACTGCTTTTGATGGCACTTTTTGGCTTATTTGTGAGTATACAGCAAGCCAACAGACCTGGAACTACATGATATTTGCAACATGTACAATGAAAACTTCTAGTCATCCCTTTCTCTCCAGGTTCTCAGCCACAACCAGCTGTTTGGATTTAAGCACTTCCTTATGCCCCTGTTCTTAATGCTGACTTGCAGTGACCGATGGTTCCACCCTGCTTTCTCAGCACATAGTGGTGAAATCAATAATCATGCATGAGAGAGAGGGGCTGACTTTTCAATTTCTCCTTAGTCTCGCAGTTACAAAAAAGAATATAAATTTTAAGTATGTCACTTTTCATTGACGAACAGCAACAGATAACAATTTGCAGTATACCTGGTGACATTTACCTTGGGACAGCCAACAGTCTTTCATTATATAGTCCAGCCTTCCTACTGGTATCAGTAGTGCTTTTTGCTTTCATGGAGAATGAAATGCATAATTCGGACAAGTAACTCATTTCTTTCAGATGCACTTTGTCTGTAAAACAACACGGAGTAATGCAGAGTGGTGGCAAAGAGGACAACGATTCAGATTTCTTCCTTCATACAGTTTTCAGATTTCTGATGATGCTACAACTATCTGATGCAGTGCAATTATGTGAGTGAACTCCGTAAGTTTTTCTTAGCATTTGTTGCAGTTCTTCAGTTTGTGCCATTTAGGCTGTAGCCACAGCTCAGTTTATATGTGAGTTTTGTTTGTTGTTGTTGTTTTCAGAGCCCCTTAATGCTCCTTACTGACCCTTTTATAAGCTATAACTTTCGCTCACACTCCATAAGTCAGGGAGTCCTTAGTAAAAGAGCCTATCAACAAAAAAAATCTGGGATGCTTTCCAGGGAAAGGCATGTATAATAGAGAATTCTGGCAGTTTTTCATCTGGCACTAATTTATTATTTCAAGCTGGCTTACTCTTTAGACTATAATAAACAGTATTTTACATGTAACAAATCACTTTTAATATCTCTGACCTTGACAAAGGGTATCTACTATGGGTTTAAAAGAAAAAACTCTAACCAGAAATACAGTGGGTCACAAACTGATGTAATCGTGGTTCTTCTGTAAGTTTCAGCATTTCTAGTGAAACAAAAGATATGTGGAAGAATAGGTGGTTTTAATAGAAACATCTACTATCTCCAGCTATGCCATATATGCTAAGTTTTGGAGAATACAATCTTTATATTTAGTCTTAAAGGATTTAAATGACATAATAATGGAAGAAGATACTGCATTCAGTGAAGTGAAGGCAGTGTTTTGCTGAAGTCAGGAGGCTGCTGTTTGTGTACCCTTAAGGATTTAAAGAAGTATTGTATGAACACACTTAAACTGTGTTTAGATGGAAGTTGCGTTCATTCTTAAGTTCCTTATTATCTCAAAGAGGAAAGGATTGTTCTTCCTTTTAATAAAAGAGCTCACACAAACCCCCTAAAGAGAACAGTGTCAAAAGCTCTGCACCACTGGGATGTGCTGTCTTTCTCTTTCAAGACAAGTGTTAGCTAGGGTTCCTGGATGGGAGAAAGGATGAGAAGTTGAAATGCATCTTTATTAAAGAGCAGCAGAAGGCTGCTTCCTTCATGATCCAAGCAACAGTTTGATTCTTCGACTCTTTCCTGTTCCTTACTACTAAGTGTACCCCTTGAATACTTCAGATTTACTGAAACATGATACTGGTCACTGGGCAGAGGTTTTTAATCTTTTTTCAGTTTACATCATCTGCATTTTTGAGTTCTAAACCAGCTGGAGTAAATGTAACTCAGGTAGATGCTTTGCCTAATTTACAAGCAGTTGCTACACATGCATACACACGTACACAGAGCCACACACAAAGTGTGTCAGTTTACATTGCTATCTGGATTGTCTTTACTGATAAAGCAAGCTATAAGCCCTAGCCAGTTATGACCATTTGAGTTGCAAAGAAATGACTTCTTATTTGTGTAATACTATTAGTAAACCTGCTCCCAGGAATGCTAACCCACTATTTCTCTTAATAGCCTGCACCTGACTTCAAAGCTCACTGAAATTAAGCTTATTAGTTCTACTCATGTTGTTATTATGCAGACACCTGTTCAATGATAGTTCTTGTACTCTTCTCTCTCCTTTCCCCCCCCCCCTTCCCTTTGCCAACCATTAAGGTGAAACTTGGCTCTGCTGTGAACCCTTTTCATTTCAAAAGTTAGGAATTGCTAGTTCTGTTTCTGTCCTGTACTGCTGGTATTTTTCTAGGACATGAAGATGGGAAGTTTCCAAAATAAATTTCCCAAAATAAATGGTAAATTTTTATTGCAGAATATTAGGCAGCTCTTTCTATGATGTTAATGCTTTAGTGATTAAATTAGTTTGATATTGCTTCTGCTTAGCATTTCCCTCCAAGAGCTGAAATGTGTGTGCATGTCTATTTAAAATACGTGTTTGCAAAGATGTTTTTGATACAAAACCTAAATGATATAAGAAAGTATCCTTAGTTTATTATTCTGGAGGATAACTAGAGCTTTCTAATAATGTAAATTTAAGGTTGTCTGGATGTGCTGTTATGAGATTTTAAGAAGACAGGAAAAGAGAAGTTGCAACAGTTGGTAATAGCTTTCCAACTATTAACCGTTTTCTACTTAACCTGTGTAACAGAGGGAAACTAGCTGACCTTTTTGAGCTCTGATCATAGGGGCCCCAAAAGTTTTCCTTCAGCAACTCTGTAGTTGGGGATGTGTGCGCAATATGAACACACTCAAAGAATTTAAAGAGCAATCTATTATGATTTTTTTAATGGAGATGTTGGATAAATCCTGTGTGTCTCATTCATGCACACCCTCCTTTGAAGCCAGGAGATTGATTGCATGAGCAGAAATTGGTTGAATGTATACAAAATGTCATGTAAATTTACAGTACTAAATAGAGGAATTAGAATAATTATAAAATATGCAGACATCCAGTCATGTTGGGTAGCCCCAGTCTGGTCATTGCAGCAAAGAAATTAGCTTTCTGTCTCAGCTGTTGAGCTAAAGTTAGTCAAACACTTCTAGTACGCGATTGCACAGCAAAAAAATAGCTTTTTAAAGAAATAGCTTAGCTAAAAATGTGCCAGATGTTCAGACTAAAATACCAGTTATCCAATTTTTGTGTGAAAAGTTAATCTCCTCTTACATTTAAACCATGCTGTGTTATGTGAGGTTATACTGGAGTACAACGTGAAGGGATGGAGCATGCCATATTGTCAGCAGTACAATGGAATAGCTTATATTTGAATGGAGAAACGCATTTTCAGATTTGTTGCCAGGAAGATTTGCACATTTTATGTTTCATTGGGAAAGTCGACCAGATTTCACAAGCAGTGCTGTTGAAGAACAAATTAACATTGACTGGGGCCAATGCCATAATATCTTTCCTCAAAGTACAGCCTACGTATTAATTAACATTTGTAAAGCACTTTGAGGTGCTGGATGAAAGGCAGCATAGAGTACAAAGTTGTTGCTATGATTAATTAGTTATCACGTTGGACATGTGAAGTGCTATATTAGAGTGTTGCAGACTATTATTTATTAATTGTTGCTTTTGCCTGTGGCTGCCTTTGCTCCATCCTTTACCTACTGTGTTACTGCCCTTATTAATCACATTCTTTGGGCTGGAAGGGAATGCTTTGACCTGTATGGCAAAGGCCATAGACTTTCATCAAGCGATACCTGCAGGAAACCAGTATCTTCTGGTTAGATACCAAGGCATCCGACCTTGATGTAAAGACTCCAGTACCACATCAATAACAACTTGGTTAATCACCTATGCTATTAAAAATGCATGGCAAGTATTTTGCCTGTCTAAAACTTCTGCTTCCTTTGTGTCGTCTTACGTGTTAGTCTATAGTTCTACTGTAATATCCAGTTAAAATATAAGAAGCGAATTTTCCAGCTTTTCAAGTGGGTCCCCATGTGAATACAAATGTTCATCAAGGGGGCTATAATCTACTTTGTACATATGAGGTTGGATCTCATTGCTAAGAACAGGGAGCATATTCATTGAAATACGGCCTGTTCCCATGACCTTTGATCTCCACACCAGAAAACCTCTCAGTAGCTCAGTTCAGCATGGTTTGGCTTTTCAGGAAACTAGATTATGGATAGAAAAGCCCAGTCTATGCTCCTATTTGGCCTGTAGCTTTTCTGAAATTAGTTTTGGCAGAAACCAAATCCAGAGTGTGGCTTGGTGTTTTCGGAGCTATGAAGCAAATACTGCTACTTGTTTTGTCTGGTGCCACTAGAACCTGAAAGTGGGCACTTGCTTCCCTTTCTCTAGTATTTATTTCTGTGGTTTGAACAACAAAAATAGAAAACCTGTACACACTGTCTAAGATCATTAATTAATTTTTTTAAAAAATTGGGCTGGCAAGGTCCTGTTGTTGCTATTCCTACCCCAAGATGGAATCAGATCTACCTAAAACGTTCAGTCAGAGACTTCTGTAAATGGTCTCAAAGGAGCTCAAGTACCTCCAGGTCACTCTTCCCCTGCTACTCTGTGTTAGAGAGCACTATCTATGAGTGAGCTACAACACTGCTTGATAACTTGTCAAAGCAGGAACTTTTTACATACCTGAAAACTACTTGCCTAGTACTTGATTTTCTCTTGTTTGGAGAGAGATTTAGTTCTTCCATTTTGTCTGCACAAATCGTTATTAATAGCTCCCTGAGTGTTACAGTTGCCGAATTCCCCACCTTGGTCTATATCTGAGAAGAGAGCTCTAGCTGAGGCTACCAGTAGCCCAGGAGGAGGAAGAACTGTCTTCTGTGTGTAATACTCGTTCTCACTTCTCAACTTCATTGCTCACCTTGCAACGGCAGAGCACTGTTCAGACTCCCCTTCAGCCTGCTGTTCACCAGGCTTTCTCTTCTGTGTCTAACAGTCATTGTCACGTGTCTTTCTGGAGTTCATGACAATCGCGAAATATTAATTGAAGATGCTGTGTAACAGTAAACCTCTCTCCTGAATAAAAGCTTAATTTTCTAATGTTTTTGCCCAACACAAGCCTAGATAGAAAAGGTTTCCTTGTGGTAGCGAGGGCTTGGCAGGCTGTGGCAGCAGCGGGTGTAAAAGTCTTAAATTTACACAGCATTTTTTTATCTTAAGCAATTTATTATTACTGTATTGGGTTATTTGACATCTACATTAAAAGAGCAGTTTAAACAGTGATATTTTTATAAAAAGGGGATCCTTAAACTAGATTTTCTGTAAGCATGGCCATCTTGTTGCCTTTGACTATGCCAGTTGCTGACAATTGACAGAAAAGGTATGGTTAATTTATTAATGGAAGAAAAATAAAGTATTACAAGTTTGCCTGGGAGTTCACACTAAATATACATTCCCAGTAAACAGATGAGTAAAAGACTACTACTGAGTTCTGTCATGGGCACATTGCATTATAGATACATGCTAAAATTGATAGTGGCTGAATTATTTGTTCAGTATGGGTTGATATTTATAGTTTACGCTATGATTTTATCTTAAAAATAACTCTCATGCTAAATAATTGTAATACTTCCTAGTGTAGTTTGAGCTGAATGGAGAAAAGATTAATTATTAATTTGTATTACTCGAAATAAACATATTTTAATTCAATTAAAATGAAAACAGCAAAAGCAAAAATCCGTTAATGTCAATGGTATTAAAAAATGTTACATTTTGATAAAGATCTTTATAACATTGTCACAAAAACTTGTTTCTTGAAAGAAGAGATGAAATAAAGTTGTTTCCTATTTTTTAATCTCCATTAAGGGTGAAGTTCTATTGGAAGAAAACAACAGTGATTCGGTAGCACGGAAATGCTGCTTTCAAATTGTCTAAATGCATTGCAGCTGACAGTCAAAGGAGTCTGTGTGCCTACTATGGTCACTGTATCAGTGCCAGATATGAAGTGTGAGGGCTTAGCAGACTTGCTTTGTCTAGGTTCTCTCAAATCTCTACCACAATGAGGGCAGACTTCCATTGCCCGGGAGTTCCTTACCCATTCCTATCCGCTCTTTAGCTCACCAAAGAGACCTTAAGAGAGTTTAATTTAATTGAGAAATGTTTTATGTTTAGTATCTGATAGGCCTCTCTCAATACTTCCTTCCTTTGATAAACATGTGCTTCATTATGTGTCATGTGCACATACTCAAGACTGATGAACCTTTAGGACCACTGAGACCCTTCTACACAGACCAAATTGGTTACCTTTTTTTTGCCTGCTCTGATTCCAAGGCTTTTCCAAAGTCTGATTGCTTTGATAATTAGAAATGGTCTTTCAAATAGCTGACACTATTTGAGGCCAGTTTATGTTCATTTGTCAATGAGCAAACACTGTTTATGTGTTTAAATGGGTTTTCCTTCTTTAGTGCTTCCTCCTGTGGCTGTACTCATTGTCAATGTTTTTGTCCCCTCTTGGCTTTTGCCAACGAAGCCAGCTGTTTTGGTTTCCTTTCTGTGAGGCTTTCTCTTTGCACCTGTCATCCTTGTGACCTCTGCACATACATCCCAGTTTTAAATGACATATTGAACAAGAGAGCTTGGAAACTTTAGAGTTTTTTACATGGCACTGATGCTTTCCTAACTGCTGGAAGAGCCTTTTTTGATCCATTCTGAAAGTACAGTTGCCTTTTTAATTTTGGCATTGTGTCATTGCTTCCTAATCATTCCATGGGCCAGGTCCTAGTATTTGTTGCAAACTGATGAACTTCTAATTTATTGCAGTTCTTTGGTACCGCATGGCTGGGCCTTTTGTGACTGCCAGACAGAAGACTTTTAGAGTAGCTATTCTGGGAGTTGAGGAAGCAAAATGGAAAAATAGAATATACCAACTCTCAAAGAAGACTTATCGGAGGCATGAATACCATGTCACTTACTATGTTTCGTGTTCCGAGAAGTGATTGGAATATGTTATGGTGATGATGTCTCACATGGGCTAGGCAATGAATACACTACAGTAAATATGTTAAAATATTTCCTTTACAAGTAATTTTTTTAGTTGTTTGCAAATTAGTGTGGCCTTTTTTGAATATATTGCTTTTCCTAGGTGAAAGCTACTTACCTGGCCTACAAGTTTTGGACAAGCTATGCCTGTGCCTTGTGTGTGTATAAATTAGTTGGAGAGATACATATAGAATACAAATTTATATGCAGAGTATCATTAGAGAGAAAATGAGATGGAGGGGAGTAGTACAAAGATTTTTACTGGCATCTATTTGAGACCATTGGTATTACTCACTCTTTGCTGTTTATGAGACTGTGTGGCTCTCCCAAGCTCATGCTGATAAAGCAGTCACCATCCTATAGTATCTGGTAATTACCGTGTCTACACTAGGTATTATAAATACAGACAGAGAAGAGAAAAAACAATGCAGCGCTAAAAGATTAAACAATAGCATAATTAATTAGTTGCAATTGATGAATCTGTTCATGCCTACAAACACCTTTAATTCCTTAAAAGCTGTTACACAGACAGATGTAAAAGCTCAACCTGTGCAAATGGAGAAAATTCTTGGATGGCCTCACCCTTGCATATATCTTCAAAAGCTATTTCTAATCTTGCACAGGCTGTTAATGTGGAGATAGTAGCAGTTATGAAACCTGGGCTAGATTCCAGATATGTTGTATCAAAGTGTAGAATGAAAAGGAAATCAATAGTCACTCTTCAAGGGAAGTTATGCCAGAATTGTCCAGTATGGTCTAGATTAATCAAAGCCATAACAGCTTTTTTTCATTAGTAGAACATTAACAAGTAAACAACATTCCTGTTTTGTTATTTAGTTATACTAACCTTTTTCAACAGCTAGGCTCAGTGATAAGTTTGGATTTTCTCTGTTTATAGAAAACTGGTACATCAGCAGATAATAGTATAACTCAATATTTATGGAGTGCTGCCTTTCTGGAAATGGAGGAAACTGGAAGTTATTACTAGAAGAGTTCATTAAAATGTAAACAGGAGCAAGGAGACAGCACTGACAATATTTATTTATTTATTTTTCCTATTGTCTGGTTACACAACAATGTCACGGCTATGGTGTGAAAGTGGGAGTTGTTTTGGGCAGAATCTTTTCTGCTGACCTGCTGAAAGGAGGTGAATGCCATCAGTGTCTAACGTCTCTGATTCAATGACACATAGGTGTTACCGATGTGATGTAACACATCACAGCATCTGCTTGAACAGGACTTGTTTTCTGATTATGATCTATATTTGTATTAGAACTCTTCTGTTCTTGTGGTATCTGTTGTGGTATTTTAAAGAAGTTATGACAATGGAGAGGCCAAATGATGTGTTTTGTAAACGACCGGAACAGTTCCTATGAAGTTGAACATGTTAAGGTTACTTTGATTTAATTGACTAATAGCTGGTGTTTTCTGAATACGAAATAGATAAGTATATTTTAGCTATTATATAAGCATAACAATACATATATTGGAAGATGAGAAACTACTTGGCCCATAACAGTGCAAAAAAAAAGAAAAAAAAAGGAAAGATACTTGGTTTACAGAGTTTATTATCTGGATAAGTGAGAGAGATCTTAGTCCTAATTAGATAGTGAGACATATGTATCTTAGCTATTGTTTTTAAAATTAACTTCCTCTTTGAGTTGTGTTGCTCAAGCCTTTTGTGAGGAAGGATTTAAATGAGCAGAAGATGGCAGAAAAGCACAAATGAGCAAGAGGAGGGAAAATAAAGCTGTTCTTACCATAAGGGGGCAGCATGGAAGTGACAAGGCAAAGACTGGGAAAGGTGTGCAACTCCATTCAGAAGTTTGTGCGTTCTGAAACAGAATTGAAGCATGAAATATGATGTCTGGCATTATGTGTTAAAATACTTGTAAGATATCTCAAGATTACATTCTTCCAAGTAAGACAAACGCAAAAGTTTAAGCTTGCTCCGTGTTAAAGTAGAGCTCGTCTCTGCTTTTACAAGAATTTCGAAAGTCCTGTGGTACTTTCCCTCTGTGGCAGGGTTTGCTTTGGTGCAAGTAGCCGAGAGCTTTTATCCCCATCTGCTGAGTGCTTCCTGGGACAGGGAGTTCTCGCCCCAGGATTTTAGAGCTTGCAGCATTTGTTTGGTATTCTTTGTATACATCTTTCAAAGTGCTTTTGGATGAAAAGTACTATGCAAATACAAAAGATTAATAATTAAGATTGTGTTAATGTGCAGTAATTGTGCATAATGCTGTGTACCACAGGAATCCCTCTTTTGGGCTGTCTGACTGGTCTATCTTTTTTTTTTTTAAGATACAGGTTAGTTATGAGATTCATGACCATAACTGCAATTATCACAGGATAGGCAATCCTATTGACATGCATAATAATTATTTAATGAATCACAATGACTTTCAGCTTATTTAACCTATCATGAAAACTCAAAGCAAATCTCATGTTTCGTAAGTTTGTGCTTCCCATGGGTCACCACAGAAGTAACAGGAATATACTGTACTGCAAGGGGTCAAAGAAATCCTCAGCTCTGTGGTTGTTACTGATCATGCTAATAATGTACTGTTAGACCACTCTGTGATATGTTTCAAGAGTGGACATTAAAACACCTTAAGGATAAATGGGGGTTGGACTAGATGATCTCTAGAGGTCCCTTCCAACCCCTACCATTCTATGATTCTACGATAAACAACTAGAAAAATCCCCATTTTCTACTGATGCAAAAGAAGCAAGACAGGGTTTAAAGCAATACATGAGCTTTGTATTTTATATTTGCTATATTCTGTATCACAGCTGACTTGAAGACCTGAAGACATTATTATGTTCCCTTTGCACACAGAAGCTCCACTGTGTTAATGACGTGAAGATCCACACTCTCACACAACTGGTCCTCTTGAACTACCTGGGCTGCTCATGTGCATAAGGCTGAATGGGGTTGGGTCCTCAGCATGTTCCTCTGTCTGTTAGTTGAAGTGTTTTTGATTACTAGATAGAAAACTGTACTTTCACTCTGAGAGTCATGACCGGCTCAACATAACCTTTGAGTACTTTTCAGGTAAACTAAAGTGTATAAAAAAAAAAATTAAAAGAACTCCTGTAAGTCAGTGTGGCTCAGCATTGAACTATGTTAGAAATTTTAGGTGTGTTGTTTTTATCTGCATTAGGAACTGAAAAAATGGGCCAAAAGATGTAAAGATGATCTTGAAGTTGACTGACTAAATTCTTTTCTGAGTGATATTTCACTGCAAAGTCTCTGAATGGTTTTACTATTTAATTACTTAGACTGAGTGATTTTGAACTTACATATGGGTGAAGAATGAGATAAATTAATGAAATCGTGTTTGCATCTGTCTAACTAGTTTTGTTTTATTTTGTGAAAGAGAACTACATATTTTTATACATAGTTGTGAGGGAATAACTGAGCAGTGCTGAAGCACCTGCTTAACCTAAGGGTGTGCTCACAGCTTGAACAGGGCTTATGCAGATAACGTTCAGATCCAATTCGGGATCAAAGCAAACTCGGGTAACTTCAACATATTCAGACTGAAATGAGGGAGGGACAAGAGAATGTTGCCAAGAGAGAAAATCTGAGTTCTGGCAATTCTGAATCTTAGATGTAGGTGGAAGATGGTAGATAAGAAGAAGGCGTGGTAGAAATCAAGTGAGTCCTCCTACTCCCATAATGCAGTGGAAGAAATCATGTGTCATGTACTCTGGATGCCTATGGTGCCAGAAAGAATAGGGTGGGGTTAGGTCTTCCTCTTCGTATCTTATTTTTCCTTTTTCAGCTTTCTTGTCTTTGACTTTGGCTGCTCTTTGCAGCTTCCCTACTGCTGATGCCCAAATTCTCCTGAAACTTCCTGTGTGTCGCAGCCAAAATACCACTGTTTCTGTTCCTGTCTCTTTTTTGGATCTGTACAAGAAATCAATTTTTGTCTTGGTCACCAAGCTAAACAATAATGATAGTAATAATAAAAATTCCTGCAAACCATTAAATCATAGTTTTTCTTTACCAAATTGAAAACCATATGAATTATTGCAGTTTGTCAGGTGAAATTCTCCTTTTTTTCCAAACGTTTCAAACAGATTTTTTGGAAGGATTTTTTTTTGTGCAGTTCCCCAGCAGTTAAAAAAGTACCTCTATATTACACAGGTGTTTCATTCCCATTCTGCCTAAGATAATTGGAAGCGACATCTTCTAAGATAGTATGCAGCTGCCTTTACTAGGATGTAGTCTGAGCTGCCTTGATTGTTCTCAATCTATCCTTTGGTGCTGTTCCGCTTTGCAGAAATTCTTAAATACCCACTATTCAGCAACTTCAATCTTTTCATCCATCTTGTCAACAACCAGGTAATGGGGTAATTTTCTTCTTGCTCCCTCATCCTTCACACATGCTGAATAAAAGTATTTCATACAGAGTGAAATAGCATTAACATGAGAGACTGCTCCATCCCTCCCTCCCTGCTCAGTACACCCCTCTGAATGCCCTAGGGCAAGGCACTTCCAGAAATGTTGGTTCAGATGCCATCAGCTAGAAAAGGCAACTGATCTCACACAACCTGAGTGAGTGTGCTGACAGCCAAGCTTTTGGCGATAGGGGGTTGACACTACTACTTCCTCAGGCAGTTTTGTGAATCTGCACCCACTCTACCCCTGCTAATTCTCTCCAGATGAAACCAGTTGACCACTTGACAGTTTCGGGATGACTAAAGCAGCATTTCCCAGTACATTCACCCTCCTCCACTCTACTGCTGACCTTGCTCCTTTGTGGCATTCTTTTTTCTTTAGCATGTCTCTCCATTCTGTCTTCCTCCTCTTTATATTCCCTTTTCCTCGCTATGTTCTTCCCCATTTGTATGCTCTTTTGAGTTGCTTGTCCACCCCTTCTTTCCAATTTGATCTTTTCTTTGAAGTTCCCACTTCCATGGCTCAAGCCACTAGGACACAGAGCTCTTCAGGGCTGGGCCTTAATACCTGAGAGATCTCCGAATGAATGCTTTTAGTGATAGAAAACATTCTGTGTAGGCCATTTAGCAGTTAAATTTACCTGGGAAGAGCATTTTCCTGTCATGGCTGCGCTGTTGTGGATTTAACTAACACGACATCTGCCAGGCTCTGTGATGATAGTGTACACACTCAGTGGCTCTACAGTGTTGTACTTAGACACGGATTCTGTGGGGAGGATGCAGCTCGACATCCAGTTCCTTCCATTGTCGTCTTCAGAGTGGTTCATGGGGAATACTGTGAAACAATTTCAGTGTATTAATAAGAACAAACAATGGTACTACAAGATCGTCTTCCCTTTCAACATTGGATGTTCAGGTTGGCCAGACCTATCTCTGCTTCAAGTGTGTTATAGTGAAAAGTGATCCTCGTGCTGTCAAAGCAACAGATATGAATACACTCCCTCAAAGTAACTAATTCTTAGGTTCAGCTTGAGCAAGGAAACAGCTAACACCGTAGTCTGAGCTTACTCTGGTGCTGAGCTGTTGCAGCCCCAGGGTGTGATCATGCTGGTGTACGCAGAGCATCTTGTGACGTTGTAGTGAATGAAGAATGCGTAAATTAGGCCTAAAGTAGTTTTAAAAGATACATTTCCTCTTCTCCCTGCTCATTCCCTACACACACTGAGAAATGTGCAACTCAGCAGTCACTCTGCATTTCAGTGTGTTCAGGTGCTGCACTCATGAACGATGAGATACTTAACACCATTGGCAATAGAAAGTTGGCATAAAAATGAGCTAAAACTTTCCAATTCTTTTCTGAGTTGTCTTTAAAATGTTCTTTTAAAATTGGTTCTAGATTTCGGCTTTGGAGATCAAGGGTAAAACATTTCTATTTTAAGCTCACAGTTACTCTGTGGTTTTGGAAAACAAAATGAAAGCAAATGATCTGTTTGAAAATGTTCTCTAATCTGTGCCAGCAGTAAGAGATCAATAGCGAGTTGTACTAAGCAAGAAGAACAAATATCTTGCTATTGATGTATAAGCTGATTTTGCAGTGATACCCTCCTGCACATGATGTAGATGGTAAAGGTGAATAAACAGAGCTCAAGTCTGCTAGAATTATTCTATCCCTTCCATTAATAACTCCTGTAGGCTGGGATTATTTTTATTTTGTATTTGAACAGACCCCAAAACAATAGGGTCGATTTCATAATATGTGCTATCAGAATACAAACATGAATTAATTTAATTAAGAATTTGTTTGACTTTCTTAGCTTTCTAGGTATCCTAACCACCAACCTATTTTAAAGGCGGTTACCAAGCCCAAGGTGAGAATTTGACTGAATAATACAGACTTCCTTTTTTTCCCTTGCTGTTAAGTGTCCAGACTTTCCCAGTCTTACAGATTTGAATGTTTACGTTAAGCTAGCAGAATACCATTAGATCTAACACATTTTACACAGCCTCCCTTCTATACGGCACTGAGAGGACTGAAATCTTAAAACTAATACACAATTTCTGGGGAAAGCAGATTTGGGATGCACTTTTGTTCTAGCAAAACTGTGCCTGTCCTCTTTTCACATACACCATGCATAAATCGTAGATTTGTCTTAAACAAAGGTAAAAAAAGGACAATTTTTAAATACAAGAACAAAACACACAGAAGGAGATTTAGACTTCATTTGCCATTTCCCTTGTTTGTTGCACAACTGAAATAATGACATGAAATTATTTAGCAGTCTGTGATTACTACAAACAATGGAAGGAGATTGTTTATCTGCTTGTTTCTACAATGAAATGTGAATGCTATGCAGCTGACTACTCTGATGTTAATAGCCATGAAATCACTTCTCCCAGTCTGTTCAAGTCATTTACCAAGGGAAATTTTTCTAGTTTAAAATTTCAGCTTTTTTTCCCAGTCTCTGATCAAATTTATGACCAGTTAATAGTTTTTAATTCAACAGGAACAAAAAATACAAAAGTGACTTACGTGATTTTTAGTAACTACTGCTGTCCCCGAAGATCCTGCCTCAGCCCATTTCCTCAGCTCGCCCTTCCCTGTGCCCTGTCTCTGCCAATGGCCAGAAGCAGATGCTGAGGGAAGAAAGAAAATGCAGGCAAACACAGGTGTTATCCCACAGATGTGCTCCTGCTTCCAGCTGTTTGCAGCTCAGCAGCTTCCACCATTCTCCTCTTGTGAGCTCTACTGTGGAATTAATGCTGCACGCTGCAATCTCTAGCCCTCTCCTTCAAAACTGTCACCTATGAATTTATATATATATATATATATATATATATATATATATATTATATATATATATATATATGTAAATTGAAAGCCATAATTGGGCGATTTTCACATATTAATGACCCCAAATGAGACGAGTGTAATTTTAATGAGCTTGATCTGGTTAGCACTCATGGAATTACTCCTGGGGTGTTTCTAGTATCCTGGTATAATCTGATGACCATTAAGAGGATAGTTTGACGCATGGGCAGACTTACTAGACATGGTAAAGACACAGATACTAGCTACATGCTTGATTTCTCTTTTGTTTAAACTTTTACCATGTCAATTCTACCACTGAATGAAAGTGAAAATGTAACAATTCCCTGCAAGCAAATGAAGGTGACTGCATTTGATTGTGATAAAGGCAAATACATTTCAGCAGGGTGTTTCTGTAAACCAGTGCTGGCAGCAGACCATTGACAATGTTCTTCCTCTATCTTTTTTCCTCCTTCTCTATGTTGGTTCCACTTGTCAGTGAAAGAAAATGAGGATGGGGGTTGGGGGTGGTGGGCATTTCAATAGATGCATCATAGGCCTTGCTGCAGTAGGAAGAGAGTCAACTGATGTGTGTGATACTTCAGGGCAGGAGTTGCAGTCTGGGCAAAAGATGCATCAGCGTAAGAGGACCTCTTTGGAAGACCGTCTTTGTTAGACCCGGATTTTGAGCTCTTGCAGCTGTCAGTCTGTATATAGACACACTGAAGCCTAGAGTCTACACAGAGACGTGTAACTTGCAGATGTGATCTTCTGTTCTACTGCAGTGGGATTTGCACGGGAAGTAGCAAAGGGTGGCTTAGTCCCATCTTGTACTAAGTATGTGCTGCCAAGGGAAGAATGAAGGACAAGCATCTCTCTTTTTAAGCCAAGATATTATGTCCTGCTATCTGCATTTAATGAAAGTTCAAGATTGCTTGAAATGGAAAAAACCCCTTCATGCCAGGGAGGTGGCGTCATATCTCCTGGTATGTATCTAATTCTACTGCTAGGTCCCTTGGTTTTTGTTTCAAATTGTTAATGAAATCAAAGCATATCCTGGGCCTATCCAGGGAGTGGCTTAGTTTGTGTAGCTGAAGAGCAATCACAAGACAATTTTCTAAAAACAATAGGAGATGAAAGAGGAAGTTTAAACCACTTCTCAGTTGAGAAAACACAATTCTGCTGATTCACATCTGTGCAGAATGATAGGGTTTTTTCTTTTGCCCAGTCGTTCTCAGATTGCCAAGATTATATTAATATGAGAGTGCAATAGGACACTCCCAGATGTAAAGCCTAGTAATCAAACACAAATTCTTTAACCATAATTATCTCTTCAAATTTCATCTTAGGTTTCAGTTTTTAGCTTCCCTTCCTGCTATATTCTTTATACAAATACCCTGGCATTATTCAAGGATGCTTGGGCAGAAAAACCACATTTACTGATGCACCACAGATTCTGAAAGGTTATATCAGCAATAGCATGGATACCACTCATAGTTCAGAAATTCAGCCTGTGCAGGGTATGAATGTTTAACTGAAATAACCTGTTAGCTAGGTAAATTGAACACTGCCACTGTGAATAAACAGAGGGATGTTATGGCCTTTGTAAGTTAGCTCCTGAGCCCTTCATAAAAGCAACTGCAGGCCAACCCTTACCCTTTTAACCTAAGGAGACAGGTCACAATAACAGAGTTCAGGATGTAATGAAAGCAGCGCTTTCTATACAAGATACACCCTCCATAAAAGAGGAACTTCAGACATTTTCGCTGCCCAGTTTCATAATACTGAAGAAGATGAAAAAATATTTCAAACGCATCTGACCTATATAAAGGAATTAAGATTATATATAAGCTTCTAAGTAACACTGATTGAGCACTTAGAATTGAATGTGTATAGTTCGGAAGGAAATGAAATCACATACATTGTGATTTACCTTCACTGAAATCGAAAGTAAAAAACCTGTTCACTCTATGGGGCACTGCTATTTAGTTTGAATGAAGTGCTTGCTCAGCTCCTGCTATGACTGGTGCGGTACTGAGAAACAACACAGAACAGAAACACATGCTGTATGCCTGTTTGTGAGGAATGGTGAGAGTCTGTTAAGGAGTTCTGAGGAGCAGCTGAGTTACTTCAGCAATGGTGATTGTCTCCAAGCAGGACCCTCTTGAAGTTCCTCCAAGGAAGTGACTCTTCTTGTACAGACACTCTCCTGATCATCTCCCATGTTTGCATACTCATTTAAGTAGGAGTTAAGGCACTCTTCCATAGCTGACAGAGCATAAGCTCACAATAATGGCTGTTATTTTGCTCAGGTCTCATAAATAGAGTCTAGGATTAATGACATAGTGCAGTTTCCTGAGTCACTGGATAGTCCTTTGACTTTTGAACAACAATTTTGTGAAGTGAGAATGGCCGCAGACCTTGCTTCTATCTCTGGATGTGTCCTGTCTGTCTCTTATGTTCTTCTGCAGTAGGACAGGTGCATTTGCCTTCTCTCAGCACAGTGGGAACATGGGAAGAAGAGTGGCAGCACGGACTCTCCCCATAGTGCTCAGGACAACATTAGGGGAACTTGCTTCCAGTTGAAAAGATGAGAAAAACTAGACTTATATCCAAACACGCCAAATGCATAAAGCTTCAGAGTGATTACTGGCTGTCATTGATGTTCTAGCTTCAGCTTAACGATTCACTATTTTTCACTGAAAGTTAGGGCTATTTTCACAAATGGATCATGGCAGTAATAATTTCTTGAAAACCAGGTACTTAGACTTCTTATCCCTTACTGGGAACTCAAGTTCTTAAAAAGACACAAATTTTGAGATTTTTTTTCTGGTTTTATCCAAATTATCAAGTAAATTAGAAAAAATCTTAAGTATTTGTTCATATATCTTTTCATTATTCTGAAAAATTGTGGTTTATAGCTTACTACTCTACTATTTCTATAGCTATTATCTTTTAAATAGCCTCACATGCAGTGTGCTTGACTTGCATCTCATTGCATGTGCTAGCTATCTTCATGGATGCTAATTAGAAGAAATACAGACTGGGACCTATCCATTGAGATCTTTGTTTGCATGTGTGTATATACATCTGCTGTTTTTTTAAAAAGATAGTTGCAAATTAGTTGAAATGAGTTAAAAATTAAAACTTCTTCATGTGAAAACCAATCTTCTAAAATATGAACTTTCTGTTTTCTTTTCCCATTATACCATTATTGTAGAGAGATTAAAAAACTTGTCTTTTTTTTACAAGTTCTTATTAATGTGCATATAGTGTCTTAAAAGGGTTATTTTAACATAACACTATTATCAAATTTGACACCTATTTGGATAGCATCATTGAATGTTAGGACATCTCGGCAATTACTGAAAATCTGCAGACACTGAAAGCTGGGACTAAAATAGTCCTTTCTAAGAAACAGATTTGAAAGCCATTGTATTGGTTTCCATGGGTTCTAGCAACAAAAATATTGGCAATGAAACTATCGAGGGAGTTTATGGGAAACACTTGATACAATGGACATTACTTCCTTTCTTTCTTTTGTTTTAATAATTGCAAAAGCAAAGCATAAAAATACACATTTCACAAGTGAAAAATAAGAGAAACAGTTTGCATTTATTTTAAGTTACGTTATTTGACTAAAGAGAGTTCAACTGTCACTGCAGGAACTTGAGAGTTTGTAAAGCTGCTACTTTCTGTAGGAGTTTCTTAATATAGCTGTCACAGCTAATATTAATGTTGAGGGTAAACATGAATCAGATTATGCAGCAGAGAATAAAAGTCTTCACTAACTTGCAACATTTCATTCAGAAAGAATTTCTTTTGTTCATATCAATAGGAATTACAGTAAATCTCCAAGATGTGTAATATTACAACCCTGGAACATTATACAAGCTTGTAAATTCTTATACCCAATACTAAGAATGAAAGACCAGTTGTATTGTTAGTTACTACTGTGCACTCAGCACAAACTATCCGTGTTTAAATGCTGCCAGATTGTACAGTATTGTGACATAAATAGGGCCAAATTTAAGGTACAGCTTTTACAAAACTAAGATTTGGGAATAATTAATTCTGCAGGAGTTCTGTAGAAGTTGAAGGAGCCAAAATAATTTCTGGCAACTTAGATTCCTCCTGACATAGGAATGATGTCATTAGCTTGAGTCCTGGGAGAGATTCTGTGCTCCATGCTCTATTATTCCTGAGATTCTTTTACAGATACCAGTTGTGCAGAGAGCCAGGAAAACATGGTTTAGAAGAAATTGAGTCCTCCTTTGGCCTCAAAATGTGTATGTCTCTGGGAATATAAATACATGTCACAGAAGTTAATCAAGATTTTTAATGCAAAAGGCTATTTGCAGGACCCTTTGAAGGTTTCCAGTATGTGTGTATCTTCTGTATATCTCTGTGCTTCATTATCCAGGCATTATTCTTACTTTCCTGACTGAATTCCGATGTAATGTTCAAGGCTGCTGCTAGCCTTTACTATCCCTTTTCCTCCCCACTGTTTATCAAAGCTAATGAGTCCTTTGCAATTTGAGTTGAAAGGTGGGAAGTGTTCTAGTGACTCACCTGGTCTTCTGGTACAGCTGAACTTCATCCACATCCCAGGAGTGAAAATCAACAGTTGTTGATCTTCTCAGGAGGCAGAAAATTCTGCACCTTTTCCTGGGTGAGATGGTTGTTCTGTGTGTGATGTTCTGCTATTTCAAAGAGAGCACATTTTTATAACCTATCTCATCTAATACTAGTATTAGCCAACTAGCCCTAACCTAACTACTAATTTGTGTGGTATTAGGGTAGAATAGTTTATTTTATGAGACTTTTTCAATATGGTATCCTGAAAATACTATCTGAAACGTACTGCATATTTTACTGTTAGTGAAATTTTATGTTGTTGTGTGCTTGTTGTAGAAGAAGCTTTTTTTTTTTTCCCCCCAACTAAATAGGAAGATATGATTTTACCAGTGAAATTCTTTGGGTAGATACTCTGGTTTAACATAGGATTTTTATTTACTTTTATTAAAACTGCTTGGATATATTTTGGCTCTTATGAAGGTCTTCCAGAATGACAGATCTGGAGAGCAGGGCAATGCAGGCATTGTCCATGACGCTACCCATCCCATTTGTACCTCACCCATGTTGGGAAAGGCTGCCAGTCAGTAAGGAACTCTCACACCCATTGAAACCTCAGAGTAATGGACTTTACTCAAACTGGCCCCAAAGACTGCAACTGAATAGTGCATTGTGAGGGAGATGCTCAGGAGGATCCAAGCTCAGCAACAGAGACGTTCACAATTTTTTTAAGGAGCTCGTTCTATCCGAGCAATTGAACTAGAGTAACCTTAGCTCACCCAGTGTTTATACAGCACCAACACCCCTGGAGACAACTCTGTGTGTATCTGTGAATATCTGTTTATAACAGTAACATAAAGTCCAAAGCTTTTGAGTTTGGATAACAAGATTGTTTTTCTTACCCAGCTACTGAGATACAGTAGTGGATAATCTCTCCTATTATGACATGGATTCCCATGCTTGCTCTAAAACTCTTTGGCAATGCTGCTCTTAAAAGGCTCTGACTACCTAACTGGAGTGTCTGAGCTGGAAGGCAGTTGACTCCTTAGTCAAGAGAAAGAGCCTCTTACAGGACGTGATTCCAACTTAGAGGAGGTTGAATTGTCCATAGATATGTCTCTTTCTTGTCACTGATTTTTTAAATGTCTCCATTTTAGAATGGCTCTTTTTGTAGTGAAAACAGAGATAGAGGAGTTGAAAAGTCTGGGCTTTAATCCTAATGGTTTCCTGTTTGGACAAGTAACTTTTCCTATGTGCATTTCATTTTGCTTTTTGGTTTTCTGCCTTGTTTTCTCATTTGTAAGGAGTGCATGTTTATCTCTGAAGGGTACTGTTCAAAGTGTGAAGAAATTTCAGTTTCTCAGATGAAAGCTCCTATATCATTAAAGGATTGTATTTAGCAGTTAATGAAGTCTACAGTTAGACAGGAAAACAACTTTATTTAAACTTTCGTATGTGCTGTTTCTTATAGCTATTGTAAGCCCTACATGTAAAGCAAAGGGAACTTCTTAGTTACTTTGCCATTGATTTTTATCTGAATCTGATCAAATCCCAAATGGTAAGTGAGCTATAAACACCTTTGTTTTCATTCTTTTCCTAGTTGCATCTCAGCTTTCCAAGCTTCTGTGATCTGTAAACTGAAGCTGTAATTCTCTAAATACAAGTGCTTGGTGTTCCCTTGTGGTCTGGAAACTGCAATATTTCAATCTTTTTGCAAAGATGTTTAGTAAAACCACTTGAAACCCTAGTAAAATTTCTTCTTATGATTTGCTCTCTGTCTTCACCTCAGCCTTAGTTCTCGAATTATAAGCTCAGGTAGTAAGTCCTTCTGTCCATGTGCACTCTGTCCAGGCCAAATTCCTACTCACAGCAATGGTCCTTTTGCTTGCAGGAGTGCTGAGGGACAAAGTGTCAAAACCATGAGAGAGGTCTGGTTTGCAATGACATTTCTATGGTTCCTGGCACTTTGTGACAGCAGGTCACACTGCTTGGGCTCTGCAGGTGCGTATTCTGCATCTTACAGTTGCCCAGCAATTTAACAAAGGTCACAGTAAGTTTGGCAGTGAGATTGTTGTCATTGCTTAGGTGATATGTTGTATCTCTCTCTACAGCCCAGTTCTTCACAGAAGCATAGATTTCCCTTGGCTGAGATTCTAGGACTAGGGAGAAAAAGAATAAAAATGCTGAAGCATGCCTGAGTCCTGGTTTAGATCAGTGCAATATACATTAACGTTCTGATCTAATCCAGGAGAGGGAGCTAACTTTCTAGCCATCGCAACTGGCACAGTGCACTGGAGGAGGTTTTTTTCAAGCTGATATCCCATGTCTTACTGATTAGTCACATATGCTGTCCCCAAAGGAGAGTCATCCTGGGAGCGCAAAACCACCCTCTCAAAACATTGCTTACCTCTATTCACTGCAGTAAATATTATTACATGACATATTCTTGACAAGGGAGTATTTATTGTTAATGTACTTTAATTTAAACACTGTTACATATTGTTTGCTGTCTTCCCCCATTCTTCTGCCTTTCGCCTATTAAGGAATATTAACAGGATTGAATTTAATAGTTTCTCCACTGCAGTAAATGCTGCTCCCTTTTCACTGTGGGAAAGCAGGGCAGTAATGCTCCACAGCAGGAGTGTTTGCAAGCTCCTATGCTTGTAGCTTGCTGCCAGCCTTGGTTAGTGTCCAACATGCAGGGTGAAATGTGCGTGAAGCAAAGCGCGTTCACGCCAGCCCCCTTCCAGTGAAGGAAGCTGGAAAGCAGCTTGTGGAGTCCAGCTGAAAGTGTGTGTCCATGCTGCTAGGCACTTCTGCCCTGTGCCTCTTTGCAAGCTCCTCCCTGCAAAGCTTCTGCCTTGGTTGGCTGTAACTGCAGCACCTGGACTGGGCTGACACAGGACCAAAAATATCCTTATTTGTTGAAATAAGTTAATGAGTTAGAGAGGAGTATAAAAGAAAGAAGGGAGATGGGATGGGGTGTTTTATGGGCCTACAGAGGGGAAATGTGCAGGCAATTGTGCAGAATATCTGCCCATGGGCTGTCCTGAGGAGTTGTTGGCTCCAGGTGTGTGCCTTGTGCTTGTGCACCTCCCACAGCCACATGTCCCCCCAAAATGGGAAAGTGTGAGGCTGACCTCACTGCCTGGGCACATCGGGACACTCTGCCAGGCCCTGGCCCAGGCACTGATCTCTGGCCTTGGTACCCCAGTCCCTTCCTGGGCAAGGAATACCTGCTGAGTCAGCAATTCCATGGTTGTCTTTCTCCCTTTCTCTTTCTCCTCTATTGCTCTCTCCTCCTTGCGCTCTCTCTCTCTCTCTCTCTCTCTCTCTGTGTCTTCTCTCTCCCACACACAGGCTTTAAGCTGTAATTGTTAAGCAGAAGACTTTGAAAACCTGCCGTGTGTGTAATAGAGAAGTTCAGACCCTAGAAAGAAAACTAAAGGACTGGTCTTTTTTTTGTGTCTGGATTACATGATTAATAACATTTGATTAATAATAATTTGTTTTAATCTAACCTTGTGATTTTGGGTGCTTGAGCTTGGAGAAAATTTGGACTGGGGAGAGTAGCTCTGAAGCACTCTATTTGCTCTCTGTACAGAGCCCAGCATCTCTGAAGGCATAAACAACTGAGTGCAGAGCAGATGGAATCATTTTTCGTGTTAGTTATTTAATACAAAGGAACATGGGGAAATTAATATGGAAAATAAAAAATCAATTTACGACATATTTAAAATGAACATGAAAGTTCAAGAGAAAGGGAAAGAACTTTTTAAGCCTTTGAACATTTTTCATTTTTGTTTCACAATAGGCTGGTGTTAGTAAACAAGTAAAACCAAAGGCAAGAGAAATTCTCCATGTCATGTTATCTAGCAAGAACTTTTGATCTAGCTTAACAAGGAGTAAGTTAAACTCTGTGGCTTGAGTATAGCAGGGTGGTATATTAGCACAGAGGTGTGCGTAAGTTAAGTTGATGATAACATAACCTTGAGCTATCTGCAGTGAGAAAATAGTATGGGGAACCATCAATGCTCTTGACATCTTTAAATGGTCTGACAGCTTGAAAACACATCCCATGTCACTGGAAAATACTCAGTAATACTTTAATAATCCTCTTGAAAACTGTATCCATGAAGAATGGCCCTTTAAAGCTTAGTGGAGTTAATGGCTGCAAACAGTTTATTGAGATTAGGCCCCTTTTTCTGTTAATTATCCATGAAGATTGAGCATTTTGTTGACTTATTTAGTTGGAATTATTTGATGAATAGAGCATGCAAGCGTATTTCAACCTCGAGAACTATCTGCCATGGCTATTACTTTAGAATTCACTGTTCACACTCTGTAATTAGTTAAATAAGACATGTGGGTTTCTTTTGCTGTGATTGGATGTCTCCCAAATTTATAGTTTTCAAGAAAGCTGAGCATATACTAAAGTGAATACATTTTGCCTGAATGATCATTGAAATTCCAGAGAGTAACACACGTTTAAATTAGAAGAGCAGACAAGCCTATCATGTTTACTGTCATAATGTTTTTGTGCACTGCTATAGATAGGGGATGTTCATTGAATGCCTTTGCAGGTATCCTTTTGTCGTATAGACCAGAACAATTCCTCCTCCAACTAGAACATCTTACTTTGCAATTATTTTATCATGCGTCTCTGTTCATGAAGCCAACATTGTTACTCTGATAATTGTTTGTCACATTATGTTGCACTTTGTGTTAGAAGTGGAGCTTTTTTCCAAGTGAGGAATAGTAACGAAAACTATTATGAGGGTGCGACTGTAAGAACTAATACTGGAAATCCACGACCACCAGTGCCATTGCAAGACTGCTGCTGGCATGTAATCGTGTAATACTGATTGGTTTGAGCAAGGTAGCAGAATCCGGCCCAGGTTTCTTAGACTGTGCTGTTGCCTGCCATGTGACACTGTGGCTGCGCTTTTGTACTTGTTTTGAAAATCTGCGTCTTAGTGCTTAGCAGTGGGTACTAACCAGAATTTACCAAATTTCACTGGCAGTGTTACTACCTCGGTATTCTGCCTACTGTATCACAGTTATGAGGCTAAATGGATATTTTCTCAATTATTCACAGTCACATAACTGGCCCTTTAAATTAGGCAATAGGATTCCAGACACCAGTTATGGCAAAAACGCACAGTGTTCATCTCCATTATCTCTGTTATTTAAGGCTTTCAGAAAACCACTAACCTTAACTCCTACACTCAAACAAGCACACACTAGCACACAGAGTTAAGCCAACTTTTTAACTCCAAGTCATTAAGGATGTCAAAACATTCTGATATATGATATAAACTCATTATGACTGGATTTTGTTTTTATTAATGTAAGGGTTAGGTTGTGAAGAACAGAAGATTTTTTTAAGCCTCTTACTCCTTAGAGACAGCGTGATTTGGTGGTTTTACACTGTAACATTTTAAAGGGCTTGTTAAGCCCTAATCAGAGCACATTAAGCACTAACATTTTTAAAGTGCATAATAAGACCTAAACATTTTAATAGCATATTAACTTGTAACATAAACCAAACACAGTCACAGTGTTGTCTTTTTCCTAGTGTTTTTCCTGTAACAAGTTCAAACAAGTAACCAATACTTATAACAACTATTAGAAAGTTGAGGAGTTCTGGTTGTCCTTCCTGTTTAAAAAAAAAAAAAAACTCAGGAAATTTCTACATAAGAAATTTTGTTTAAAATTAATGCAGAAAAATTTACTTTGAGAGTTCCCATCACTAAATGTTATGTTGACAAATAGAGTATGCTGCTAGAGAAAAGGATTCTTTTCAGTGAAATCATGTTTCGTACTGGGAAAATGGTTTTGCTTGAGAAGTTTTCTCAGATCTGATAATTTTGGAGTCATCTGTGAACAAGAACTGTGGGATGGGTTCTTGCCAGTAATGAAGGTTCATGGAAAATTTGTGTTTCCCACCTCCCCGCCCCCCCCAATATAATTTCCTGCAAATGATTCTGGAAAAGAGGTACAAGTTCATTGATACTGTGGCCCAGCAATTTCCTTTGAGGAAAAAAAAAAAAGCAAAGTACAACACAGCCTGTGAGCGTCTCTTCTTAATTGGTTTAGAACCTCTTGATGAGTGATTCCAGGCACACCTTCCCTCCAGGGAGCTGAGCACACTACCTCTGCATCTATCCCAGCCCCTCCCAGGTTATGGCAAGGCATCTGAGCCACCTTTTGGACCTTCATCTTCCCTGTGGTATTGTGAGGGGAAGTTGTGCCTCAGTCATTTCAGCTCAGGTTTGATTGTAACTCCTCCTTCTTTCCTATAGTGGCTGTGACCCCAATGCCTTCTGTGGTGGTGGCAGGAGCAGGATGACAGTGCCTTTGGAAAACAGTTTATGGAACGAGTTTGGAGACAACCAGGCAGAGTTAAGTCAAAGCTGTCCATGTACTCAACTGATAGTGAACTACAGCCTCCCTTGTTGTGGATAGTCACAAAGATGTGGAAATACACTTGCGGATTTGCTCCATAAGCTGTGGTATCCACATAATTGCCACTGCATTACTGTCCTGTTCCCACGAGAGCACAAGACACCCTAACTCAATGGCCTGAAGATTAACATCTCTTCAGAGTTGTACATTGCTACTGCTGTTGCTCCAGTGCAGGCAGTGCCTCTCTGTGGCTCCCTGTCTGGCAGGCAGTGAGCAGGCTGCTTGGAGTGTCTCTTGTTAGGGCATACTGAAACCTCAGCATAGCTTTGACAAATGCAGATCAGCTCCAGTCTAGGTCTGGGCAGGTAGAGAGTTCCACAGTAGCTCCATCTTGAGAACTGGCATATGTTTGCTCTTTATAGAAAATGCTCCCTTTGTTATAACTCTGACAGGGCAGCTTCTGGAGGAAGACATTTTGTGGTGTGAGGAGGGCTGCTGAGGGGATAAAAAGGCCCTCTAAACTGAGCACAGGGCCCCACTGTATGGGCACGGCAGAGCCTCAACTCCTGAGGGGATTTTTCTCCAGCAGCTGCAGAAAAGCTGTACAATGCAATAGCAGCAAGGGGCTTGTCTGCAAGGGAACTATGTTTAGGTTGAATCTAGTGTGCAAAGAAACTAAGGGAGTGATGTGGATCTTGCCTTGTGTGTGGGCACAGTTGCTCTGATACAAGAAGGCCTTTTTGTTTATTTGTCTGTTTGTTTATTTATCCATGTAGTAGTTGGAAGTAGTTAAAATAAAACATAAAACCTCATCATTATTCTGGAATAAGAGTGACCACAGGGAGGAAGAAGTAACTCCAATATTAAACTACAGATGTTTAACTACACCAGTGTAATTGTACTATGTAACTGGGAAAGCGTTGCTGTGGAGACAAGCTACAGTCAGAGAGAGGCAAAATTTTAAAATGCTGTAGACCTCATCCATAGGAATAACTCTCTGTAATCTTAGACTAATGATGCTTTATTTTTAGTAAAGAACTTGAGTCAATAAAAAGAAAGGGCTTCATGAACTGTATTCTGACATTAATATGACTGACATCCTGCAAAATGTGGGACATCTGAGAGTGATGTGTCAGGGCTGAGGGTGTGTTGCTGTACTGATGCTGTTGTAGCCCATGATTCGGGGAATGATGCAGAGGACGTTCTTCAGGCCTTTAGTTCTTTGGCAAACAGAAGAACAGAGGGGAAAAACAGTCCAGAAAGTCTGCCCAGGGAGAGACCTGTGGTTACGCCTCGGGCTACATCTAAGAAGGTCTGTCTCTGCTTTCTGTCTCTCCCCAAATGCTTTCCTCAAACCTGTCAGTTTTGCCTCTATTTGTAAAAATAAATAAATAAATAAATTTGAGTGTTAAAGAGATTTGAGTCTTAATTTGGCTGTGGCTCCCTTGTGAGATTCAAATATTGCAGTTTAGACTAATCTAGCTGGGAACTACCAGTCTAGGGCCCCTTGTTGCAAGGTAGATCTGTGTTTGGACAGGTCAACCTATGTATCTGTTCTGCTGTTCCTGCTGTCCTGCCGGGGGAGGAGGAAGAGGAGGTGGACTCTTCTCTGCACTGAGTCTTGTTTGGCAGAGGGTCACTGATGTTAGTGGGACCACAGGAAAGCACCAGATAGGCAACTTGAGCCATCAAGGATCAGCGCTGACTGATGGCTAAAGGGAACTGATAAAACGCTGATGGGGGAGTGGCATGCTGATTTCCTAAGTGCCACTTCTAAAATGTGATAAAATCTGCACTGCATGTTCATCCTTATTTATCATTTTATGCTCTGAAGTAGTGTCAGTGTGGAGCAGTGTATATTATCTTCATGTCTCTGGAAAGGATCCATGTCATTCCAGAATCACAGAATGGTTGCAGTAGGAAGAGACCTGTGGACGTCACCTTATACGAACCCTCTGCTCAAGCAGTCACCTAGAACAGGTTTCCCAGGACCATGACAGACATCTTTTGAGTATCTCCAAGGATGGAGAATCCTGCAGCCTCTCTGGGCAGCCTGTTACTTTTTATGAAAAACATCTGAGCATACCCTGTCCTCTGACAGCAGCTTAGTGCACAATATGTTGTTACACCAGCAGCCACAGTTCATCTAATTGCTGTGATGGGGTGGCTAGAAGGATAGCGCTCTTAATATCAGCATTAACCAATGGCAGCATTATATTGCTGCTGCTCAGCTTTCCCTGTGTGAGCAGTTTTTTAAAGCAAATGTGTTTTTCCCAATTACTTTTTTGTTTTCAAGAAAAATATCTGACCTATGCTAGGGTGGCATTTGTAGACTCGTTCTTGAGATCATCAAATACTTGTAGATCACATCTGTGTGACTGTAGGCTTGCTTTGGTGACTTACTCTGTAGCCAAAACCTTAAAGGATGAAGCACACAGATTCTAGATTCTCCAGCATCTCAATTTAGCCTGTTACACTTGCGAACGCCAAGCAGTTTACCATATTTCATGGTTTCTGAGAAACTGCATTTTCAGTTTAGCAGAAGACTTGGGATAGACTATGCAAAGACTATAATCTATAGACTATGTGAAATGTATTTCTTTTAAAGGTGGGAGATGTGGCTGCCTAAGATGGGGGAGACTCAGTTGTGAAAGAAGTATTTGTAAGTTCCTGGGAAAGAAGGCTTAAAAAGGGAGAGTGTGAAAGATTAGGATAACCTGTTTGAAAACCCAGCTGCTTTCTGTATGGTGTATGCCACACTGAGATCATAAAATTTCTAAGCTGCTGAGGTGAGTGGAGTACCTGGACCACTTCCAAAGTCCGTAAAAGCCATCTAAGAAAATGCTTTAAGTGAACTCTGTAGAGACTGTGGAATAGCATTGCACATGGTGTGTGTATCTGGATTAACTGTACTCTTGAGGATGAGCCAATCTTACATGCTCATAGCCCTTCTTATTTCAATAGTATTTGTGGATGCTGAATGTTCAGTCTGTTTTGACAGGTACTGCTTCTATCTCATTGCATAGTTACCCGCAGGTTACAGGTACTGGTTTTGTAGAATGCAATGGATATGTTTACCAGAGAAGAAAGGCTCACAGGCTCTTCTGCTTGTATCCTGAGCTGACTGAATGCGAGTGCAAACACATTAGCACAATACTAAGCCCAAGCTAATATACCTGCCTCATTAGCAAGGCTTGTTAACTCAGATTCAGGACTGTACTGAAGTGTGTGTGGCTTCTGAAGTTCAGATAATGTCTGGCCAGCAAGGAGAACTGAAAAGTCTCATGACTGTTCATCTATGAAGACATCTCCTGTGGGTAAAACACATTAGGATACTGGAGCAGTGTTATTGAGATAGTATTTGGGAGGCTTTTTTGTTTAAACTCTTATTATTTTATTTCAAATATGAGAATATGTTTTCAGGTATTTGATCAAATTGACTGCAAGAACTGATGAAAAGGAAAAACATACAAAGGGGGAAGAGATAATAACAAAAGGTTTTCCAGATGTTTGTGAATTCTAAATTTTGGACCTATATAATTGTCTTGCGTAAGTATCTTCAGGAATCCAGTAGTTTTACCTAGCTTGGCACAACTTGAAATTTTCAGTGGTGGAAATGAAATTGAGATACAATTACTTTTTAACAACACATATGTTTTCAATTTATTAGTATAGATAAAAGTCACCCTTGGATAGTTATTGAATTTGGCAAATGAATTTAACTTTTACAGGCATCATTTACAGAGAAACTTACAGACTAACTTAGAAGCACGTTTCACACCAGGTTAAAGGGTGGGTTTGAATCTCTTCCAGTACACTTAAATATATAAAGCCTTTTGACAGAAAGAGTTGGTGGGTAGAGATGGAAGAGCATCATAGCTCCTAATTTGTGTCAATAGGTTGCTGCTTTTATAAAATGTGAGGAGTTTAGGTGAAGTATGCTTCTTTTCAGGCAGTGTATAGAATTGTAACAGCTTTTAAATAGAGTGCAACTTATCTTTTTTTCCTGGAACAAAAATGTTGATGTGAAATTCAAAACTCGTTTCAGATGCCTGCTGGGCTGGCAGGATGTCAAGTTCTTTGGCTTGACTGTCTCTCTCTTTCACTCCCTTCACATTGTTTATAGACAACATACTCAACTCCAACTGACTGTATTTAAATACCAAATAATTATGTGCAAAAGGATTTGGAAAAGGACACCACACTGAAGAGTCTCCATGTCTTAGAGTGGTCAGGAATAGACCTTGCTGCCGGCAAATCACAAAGTCAAGTCCTAAGCAAAGTGTGTGGGACAGAAAGAGAAAGGAGGTAAGAAGATACAAAAAATGCTTTCAGCCAGTGCTTTCTGGCATCTGATTGGAACTGAGAAAGTGAGTGACTCCCAGCTTTTGCCTCAGGTTGTATACGCTGATGTGAAAGGTCTTCTAGATGCACCATGATTGCCCAACTCAAGGAGGAGGGGGCATTTCCCACAAGGTGCATTTTAGAGTACATCAGTACTGCACTGCCAACCTGGGTCTTAGCTGGATTCATGACTTAGTCCCGTTGGTATTCCTATAAGAGTTTCTTGATTTAGCTATCCAGGTGGTTTAAGCACAAATTTTGCTAAAGTTTGTGCCTGTCTAGCCCACATTTGCCTGCAGTGTGAACTGGAACTTGTGCACCTTATAGTGAGACTAAATCATTCAAGGTCTGTTAGTCCTGCAATGCCTTTGCCATTCTTAGAAGACAGGCAAGTTCCCCTGCAGCTGGGCCAGCTGTCTGGAAATGAGTCCTAAAGCATCTCATCCTGAAGTGCTGTAAGATGATATGTCAAACACAGGTAACTGAAATTGAAAGGGCAAAGTGTGTATGATTTTGGAGAGGAGGGGCTCACATCAAGGCTAAGTAGTGTTGTTCTCATAAATACCTGGGTAGGTCAGCCATGGAAGTGATGGTGCGTGGAAGTTCATGGGAGATTCTTGGCCACTTATAGGTTAAGAGTTGTGTCAGCTTTGATGGTGCAGCGACTACAGAGGAGGCTAACCCAGACAGAGGCTTTGTTTTGCTGTCAGCAAAACAACTCTTAATATTCTTGAATTTTTGATATACATAAAGCTTTCTCTTATTTACAGCATTCTCTTTCTTTTGGTTATATACCTTGTCTTGTCAAATTTGGTTGAAATAAATAATGTGATGCAAAAGGTAAGTAACTGGGAGTCTGTCAGGCTTTTATCTTCTCTTATCTATGTGATGTTGAGTCTTGCATATACAAAGATGATTAGTGACCAAGTGTGACCTGGATTTTAATGCTTTATCCAGAAAATTCACTCAGCTTTGCACAGATTCGTATCAGGTTCTCTAATTGTTTGAAAAAAAAAAAAAACATTAAAAATCTATGTCCAATAGTTCATTTGCTTAAAAAATTTTTGTGATAGGGGAGGGAAAATAGAGGGGATGGATCCTGTTATGACTAAGGAAATTTTCTTCTGGAGCCTCATCTACCAAGTGTGCTTATCTGTTCTCGGGAATTACAATGTGGTTAGTTTACAGTCTATTATGCAAAGTTGTATGCAATGTGTTAATGATATTGGTAATTTAGTAACTATGTTCTGTGCTAATTAGTAAAGCTGAATATCATATTGCTCATCCTGGATCACTTTCAATGCTGCTGCATATTTTTTCAGTGTGTTTTAGCTCTTGTGATTAAAGCATGTATGTACAAGCCAACATACCTTGTGAACTCTGGAAAGAAACTCAAAGCCCCTAGTGTTTTATTATGGCTGTCATATGACGTAAGAAAACAATCTGGTGGTTTGATAAAGAGATTATTGTGGAAGGACAGCTTCTGTGGTTTAGGGACTGACTAGAATCCTTTTCCATCACCTGTGTTAAATGTAGGGTGAAGGATAATGCTCTGTATTGGGAATATAGTTGAGAGAGAAGGTTTTGACACAGTGAATCTAATTATACCCTTACAATTAAGTGTTTTGGTCAGAGGTAGGTAAAATTAAGGTTACACACTGAAAGATCTCTGTCATGTTTATTCCCATTAAATATTTTTTCCTGGTGTTATCATCTGCAACATTTTTTTTTAAATGAAGCATGCCTGTCTTCTGTGAAGTGATTGAGCGGGAAAGTATGGGAAAGGTTTAGTATTACAGCAAGAAAAAGCAGCTATTTGGAAATGGTCTTACCTCAATATTAGATATACAAACCAATGTCAAATTTGTTATGTGTTGGGTTCTCTCAAGACCACTGTGAAATGCAGATGTGTTAGCAGTTAAACATCTTTTGGGAGATGGATGGATGCTTCACTTAAGGAGCTAAGAAAAGACCTGTTGCCTGTTCCAACAGCTTGAATATTAATCTAGACTCCTCAGCCTTTTGTAAAGTACACAGGACAATCTAATGTAAGGATTGAACAGCCCTCTGGGAGGAACCCTAGAAGCCGAGAGAAGACTTGAATTGATGTTTCAGATTAACAAACCAAACTGGATCACACAGAGACTTTGAAATACTTACAGTATCTGATGCCAGATCTTCATGTGATGTATACTGTACTACAGTATACTAGCAGAGCTTTTTTGACCTCAGTGTGTAGGGATGTGCATAGGAGAAACACATCACCTTCATTTGTTCTGAACTAGTTGCTAGCACTTGGGTAGAGATTTGGAGGTTTTATTAACTAATTTTGTAGCAATGCTGGGTTCAGGAGCTGTTAAAAAAGTAAATGAAATATTCAAATTTAGTGGAGAAGAATAGAGAACACATCAGAATACACTGTTATGTTACTGGGTAAATCCTTGAAACATCCACATTTTGAACTCTGTGCAGTGTTCACTCTTGTCTCAGGAAGGACAGAACAGCTGCAGGCAACCAAAGGCAAGGAATGGTTTCCATACACAGGAGAACCAAAGTGGCTAGGAATTAGTAGCCTGGTTGAGTAAGAGGCAATTGAGGTCCCAAGCGGCCTATAGAGGTGATTAGGGGATACGAGTCAGTGTTGCAGAATGTGATATAAAATTAATTATAAAGGGGCATGTTCAAAGCAAACAGAAAGGAGTTTAGCACAATATAAAACCCGTTGATATGAATCGTGGTGGATGCCAAAAGCTGACAGGTTTAAAAAGTATGAGAGAAATTTATGGGGGGAAAATCCGTCAGACTATTAAGCAGAAGGATACTGCTTATGGTTAGGAAGCTGGAGCAGTTACTGTAGGCTGAGAGGCTGTACTGGGGAAATACCACTGTGTGTTACTAATCACTGCTAGAGCCTGGATACAGGACCTTGGTTTGCTCCCATGTTTTTCTTATGTCTCTAGTGAAATGACCGGTTCCAGATCTGCCTCCAATTTGTTGATCCTGAACCAGCCAATGGTACGGTACAAGTAGGGAGTGTTGATAAGACTGCATTGAGATCTAAGCTGGGTGAAAACATTTACTACTTAAAAAAAATCCTATAGAAAGTAAACACTCTTGCTGTCATCTGCTAGACTACAGTCTTTCCTGTGATACTATAAACAAATAATATTTGTCTGTTGATAGTGGAGATGAGATGACTGGAGATGCATTTTTCAAGAGCAAATGTCAGGTGTTAATTTGATATATTAAAAAAAAAAAGGAAAAAGAAAAGGTTGCAGTGAAACAGGAAGGTGACTTAGCCCAAGCTGATATGTTGCCTGGGAGCGCTGATTGATAGGCTTGCCTGTATTCTTCAGCGTTTGTCGGGTAATCAGTTGTATGAATTTCTCCAAATATCTGTATTAGAAGACAACTTTTTCTTCTTTCTACATACCTTTGTCTATGTTGTTTGGCCTCTTCAATGGGACTGTTAATTTCCATGATGTTAAAAGAGATCAGGTGTCCGGAAAGGCAGAGATCTTAATTCTTTTTTTCTTTTTTCTTCACTACATCTATTGCTTTGAGTGGATAAAAACTGAAAATAGTCCCCCCCCCAAATGCTTATTAATGCACACCTGCTGTGTTTCTTGACATCATTGAACTTGTGTAGTGCTTGAGAACTTCAGTACTATTAGGATCAAATTCAAGCTCCAGTAGAGCCAGAGAAATATATTTTGCATTTGACCATCTTTTTTTTTCCTGAGCATAAATACAATAAAAACTATAAAAAAAAAAAATTTAAACCCAAGGATTTCCCCTGGTACAAGGGAATTCAGTGTGAAATGGTTTCACACAAAATATCTGCTGCTGGTGTATGACCCAAGGTTAAACAGTCATTTAATTTTATCATGTATAATAAGTTACCAGACAGCAGTTAATAATTGAAGAGAATCCTATATTTCATAGCAAAAGGCTTCTGTATTAAAAAAAAAATGTAGAAAAAAGTAGAAATAACTTCTGGGAAAAATAGTGCATCTTTTTGTTTGACCTATGAGTACATAAAACAATGAGCTTTTGATTCCATATGTATAAAATCTATGGAACAGTTAAGAGACCTACCAGGAAAAGGAAATAATGAACAGAATAATGCAATAGAGTACGCTGTGTGGCTGAGCCCTATGCAAGGCAGTTCAATGGGAAGTTCACTGAGGGAAGACTGGGCTGGCCCTTAGTGAAATCCATGGCAGTTTGTCAGGCAATTTTGTAATTCCCTCCTCCACAAAACTGGTGTAACTGAGTTATGTTTCACACTTGCTGCACTGAAAAGCAGGCAGCTTTGTTGGAACTTTGTAGGGAGCGGGACCTTACTCAGGAGGCTCAACCTCTGTCCTGAAAATAATAGGATCTAGCTGTTGTCTGGGGCACGAGGGCTGTGGGTTAATTCACCAGCTGAAATGCTTGGCATCCTCATCCGAAAAGCCCCCAGACCTACCTCCCAGTGCCCAGCTGGTACTGCCCTTCAAGGAGCTGGCAGAAAAGGGAGGAGCTACAATTTACCCTTTACTCTGCTCTCCACGCCCTAGGGATGCTCCTGCAGTGTCTTTTCCATGACTGGAAGAGTGTTGGGGCAGTCTATATTCTGTTGAAACCTTTGGCACCATCTCTTCCTTTGTCGTCCTGCTCCGGCTGCTGCTCAGTGAGTCCTGCAGAGCACTCGGAAATGTGCAGTGGATGTATTTCCATCTGTTTCACTTGACAAATCCCGTTCTCCTACTGCAGAACAGGCCTGTCTTGTATTTGCTAATGGGGTCCTTCAAAGAGGGTAAGCATCATGTTTTTACCCATTTTCAAAATGGATTAATAAATCCAGATTCTGGCAGATTCTAAATATCTGGAAGAATATCTGGAAGTGATTTTCCATATCAGAGTTTTTCCTGAGTTTTGGGCTTCCCCCCCCTCCCCCCCCTAATGTATCTGTTCCAGTAAAAATGTCATCAGATCCAGGGTGGGGTAAAGCAAGAGGAAGAGCTCCACCCAAGCTTAGTGGTTAGGACACTTATTCGAGATGTGGGAGATCCAGATTCAAGTCAGTGTTTTCCTGGTTCAGAGTGGGGACTTGAACCTGAGTCTCCCACAGATCAATGAATGCTCTTACTGCTGACTGTTGAGTTGGGGATGCAGGGCTTGGTCTCCCAGGATATTTGAGAGGTTTTGTTTTTATATTGTGTTGAAGGCAAATTTCAAACACTGAAATTATTTTGCATGAAATGGCTCTTTTCCAGCCAGCCCTAATTCCCTACATGGCAAACTCGGCCAGGGGCCTGGGAAGCAGACTTTTGCTATGGCTTTGGAACTGAACGTCTGGAGGCAGAGCCATAATTGAGCTATTGTACATTAGAATAATGTACTTTGGACCGCGTGGATGGGTGCGCAAGCAAAAGCAGTCAGCCACTTGCCTACTGCACATGGACATCACTCCAACAAAATGCCAAATGTTCATGGACCAGAGGTTGCCCTCAGAGCGCTTAGCATGTGGATAAATTGGAGAACTAGGGCAGTTTTTCTACACTGCAAATAATATTAAGATACTATTTCTTGTGGCTTCCTGCCCCTGTCTTCTTTCTCTTCACTGATTTCATTCATAGAGATGCAAACTATCTGCAGTGCTTTGAGACACTAGCATACTTAAATGACCATTTAAGTTGTTTTGCTTGAGGCTTTCAGGCTAGCCAACAAATAATGTAAGGAGCTGATTGAGAGGTTAGCTATGTATGGAAGCTAAAAACAAGCTCATTGAACAAATATAGATACTACCACTTCTATGAAAATTTGATCTTTGACTAAGTCTTTTTAATGTCAGACAATGTGGTTCATTCTTGAAAAAAAAAAAAAATCCTGTTTCATCCTGGTGTATCCAAGCATTTTGGTATATCTAGGCGACCTATCATCACTTCAGACAAGATTTATCACAACATGTGACTACTGATTTTTTTTTGGTTTTGCACAATGAAGGAAGAATTCTTCATTACCTTTACTGAAAAACAAACTTGCATGAACCTGTAATTACACCTGGTGTATTTTCTAAAGAAAAACTTTCTGTTTGGGAACTAAGTTAGATTCTGCTGAGTTAACACTCCACAGTTTAATGTATGTATTTTCAGTACTTGGTTAATATTTAGTAAGATAAACTGGTTTTGGTTTCTGAAAAATTATAAGAGATTCCAAGTAAAGAGAAAAGAAATTATAATGTGATGAGAGACATTGAGAAAGCACATATAACTTTATGTTTGTAAAGCTGAGCTATAGAAACTGAGTGACTGCTTACGTAATAGATCCAGACTCAGCTGGGGAATGGTAATCCGTACCTGTTTATCTTGAGGATCTATCACTTTTAATGAAGGATAATAGCACACACAACAGCCACATACATGCCTGGAAAAAGCCTACGTGTGTAGGTGCAAAAATTTGCCTTGCCTTGGGCAAATACACTTGAAAAATTGAATGCTGTGATTATAGGTTGGCTTTGGCAGAATCATGAAGAAAAAAACCCACCAAACAATACAAATATCTTGTCAATTATAATGCTGTATCTCTTTAACCCTTTGATTTGTTTTTTCCTAATTTTTTATTGTGCACACCAGTCATTTTCTGAGAGACATTGAAATTACAGCAAATTTGAATTAAAACCATCTCCTGGTACTATTTCATTTTTGTGCTGCTGAATCTGAGTCTATGCTCATGCCAGAAGCTGTTTATCATTTTGCACTATTGGAGGCAGCACCTGAAACCCTGCTGTACCTGGGGTTAGGCAGAAGTTGTGAAAAAGTTTGTGGCAGGACATGAGCCTGGCTGGAGAGCTGTGCTGTCCTTCCTTGCTGAGAGCACTGGCACTAAGCCTCATAACAGCAGGAGCAAACAGCCTTGAAAGAAAACGAGAGACCCACACTTGTCAGCAGCAGCTAACCTAAGGAGTTTCTGGTGAGATGCACCTCCCAGAGTAGGCACCTTCCAGTAGTTCCACACTACCTCATTAGCATCATATGATCATAAGGCCCATGAGCACATCTGTGGCTGCTCAGCCCCTGAGTTGGTAGCAGAGTTGCTATGACCCTACTTGTCTGGTGAGATGCTAAGACATGAATAGAGAGGGAGTACTGGTGGTGAGCATGAGGCTATGATGTCACCTCAAACGGACAGCAGACTGACTCCAGAAACCTCCAACAACAAGGTTTTGCAAGGTGATGCAGCGAGACCATTTGCTTCATCACACCTACATGCCCAGCCAAAGGGAGACAAGGGAGAGCTGGCTGCTCTATGCATTTAAACTATCTAGCCCTGATCTTGCAAAGAGACTGTTTCTTTTTACTGACTTCATTGACAGTCAAGTCATTGCAGATCTCCTTGTAGCACTGGCATCGTAGCTGACCCTGGTGAGCATAGCTACCCAAAATAACCATTGTTACTGATTCTGGGTTTAGCGGGATGATGTTCTAGAACAGCATCACTAGGGATCACACTCCTTGAAGTTGCTGCCTGTTTTGCCGATGGTTTTAACCGAAGTACCTGCCATCTCATTTTCTACATTGACCATCTGTTACTGGTTAAGTCTTAATTCAGACCAGAGAGATCTCTCACATGGCAAACAAGATGCAGTGAGAGTCCATCCTGCACTAAGCCTGTTTGATATCAATCAATCAATGGATATCAATCCATCAGCCAATGTACAGTATGCAGCATGTTGCGACCACCTACACCTGAGCTACAAGGTGACAGCGGTGAGCATGGCCACTGCATTGTACTGTGGCTTGTGATGGGGCCCCCAGAGGGTGGTAGACAAGACATGCTGTCTTGTCTGACGTCAGTCTCCATGGTCACATAAGGTAGCACACAAGTCCTGCTGCTGCAGGCAGAAGACATTTAAGTGCTTAAGGTTTGGTTGCCTTGTGTTGGTTTTCTATCACAGAGATCTCCTCTGGCTGCGGCTAGATTGATGCTCTAGCTTTTCTTTCCAAAGCTACCATGATCTATACCCATCTGAAAAGCAAGTGGGTTTTTTTGCCTCCTAAACCAAATGCACTGCTAAAGACCCAGATCAAGCCTGAGTGTTTTAACAGCAGGAATTGAGAAACAGGCTCTGTGAACCTGTTTGCCTCCAGAGGACAATGTCCCCAACTGGGCTATGTCACATCCGATACACTGCAGCAAGGGTTTCCTGTGACAAAATTTTCATCTGTGCTAGAAGGACAGAGATACATGGTGAGAGACGTAGCCTATCCAGGATGTTTGCCTACATTTGAGACATGTTTTAAGCAGTTTCCAGATCAAGTTTCTCATTTTCAGTTGAACATATCTTGCATTTCAAACTTTCTGCTTTTTGTCTCAGTTACTGTACTTTTCTATGGAAAGACCAAGTAGAGAGGTCATACTTGTTCTTAATATACCCTTTTCGGGACAAAAAAATGCCGTTTTCTGAAGATTACTTCTTATTTCTTCTGTTAGAGGTATTTCTGGAAGCATCCATATTTTTCCCTTCAGTATAGACAGTCCATTCGATAATCAGTCCAAAATACTGTCTTTGACAATGGCAGGTGAAAGATAGCTGTGTACTTGGCTTGCTTTTTTGCATATCTGTGTTTAAGACTAATAATCAATTATCTGTATCTAAGAAAGCTGCTAGCTGATAATTTTTGCAGAGCAATGTGAGAACAAAACACAACGTTTGATAGTATGTGGTTTTAGAGGGAAGAATTTCTTTTGTGTGTGTTGCTTCTAGAAGCCAGAGCAGTAGAAAGCTTTTCCACTCAAGAGCCTCTGTAAGTACATTGTATTTAAGAAGATTTTGTTTTTGTAAGATGGTTAATTATTTTTATTTTAAAAATACATAAACAATTTAGCTGGGTTATTTAAAATCCATTTGCTTTCATTATAGTAGCTACTTAGTTCCTTGCCATTTACAATGTATTTCTCAAACTGGTTTTCTCCTTTGTATCTCCTTGCCAGCTGGATCTTTATTCTACCATTGCTAGCTGCCTTTTTTTTCTGCCAAAACCTGAAACATTGTAAAATTACATTAAAATGGTTTAAAATTAGACTATATGAGTATAATTTGGAAAATATGCTGTATTGACTCAACCTAATGAATCAGGCCTATTTTTTAGATACATTGGGTATATTGTGATATTTTATCTGACTGTCAATAACTCAAAGTAAAGAAAAGGGGGATAAAACCAAAAAATGCTCCAGTGGAGCACAAAAAGTATGTATGGAAGTATGTATGGAAGTATGGGAACAATTAGGAGCTGATTCTGCATTATTTTTGCACCTAAATTTCCCTTTATTTTGCAAAGATTTTTCTAGATACAGCTTTACCTAGGTAACATTCTCCTTTCAAGCTAAAGAAACATAAATTTATTCATTAGGATTTCAACTCAGAGTGGAGATTTCTATTCCTTAACACACACCAAGGAGCTAGGCTCATGTATTTAGAACTGTTTACAGAAATGAACTAATAAGAGAAAATAGCTTTATCATTGTGGTTTTCCTTGTGGTCAGCATCTGCACGAGAGAAGGAAGGGTATGAAGGAAGGGCAGTCAAATTTCAACAAAAAGACAACAGAGTAAATCCTGCTCTGTTAGGGGGGTGTAACGCCATAGCTAACTGTCGATTTTAAATGAGTAGTTACAGAATCATATTGTTGGATACAGAAAAGAGGATTTGGCATGGTATCAATAAAATTATTCCAGGGAGGTGGGGAAAAAAAACAATGTACTGTTTGTGCTTGCAGATTTAATCTGCTCTTGCAAGGCATGTCCTGTAAGAGACAATCTTGGGGATAAATCTTTTTATGTGACTCTGTTTAAGCCCACTGAAGCAAGATTTACACCTCTGTAGCTGATCCAAGTCTTGTGTTCTAACCACCAAGCCCTGAGCAACCTCCTCATTATTTTCCAGCAAGGGTTTATGCACTAGTTTGCTATTACCTAATGTTATCAGATGCATGTTGCTCTAGATAACCTGAATCACGACACATATATGGTGGATAGCAATGACCTAGAATCATACGACTGCTGCTCTGGCCCCTCCTCAAAGGGTCCTTGGGTCAAGGGATAAGGAACTAAATGTAAGAGTCAGGAATGAGGCAATTCTGTGGTCCTTGCAGTATGAACTGTACAGGGTCCCACCTATTTCTAGTAAAGGGCACCACAGAAACCCTGTCTTGAATGTAGTCCTGCACTGAGCTGAAGTCACCTCTGTTAACCAGAAAGTGTGATGCTTGCATGATGGGTATCGGTGAGAAGTGAGGCCCTTTACAAGCTCCTGTTCAGATGAGTTGGTGCATGAGTGAAGGTCTGGGGTGCTTAGAGGGGCAGCTAGCAGGTGCTGCTGCCTCACGTCACCCACCGTGTGGTGTGCACACGTTACAGGGACGGTATCAGGACACAGCAGCTCCTTCCTGAGTTTGGCAGCAGCAGGTTGCATAGGCTGTGCTCTTCCCATGTGTGCATTGTGATGGGCTTACATGATCAATACAGAAGTATTGATACATGTGAAATGCCTGCCATTGGAAAACATTACATTGCATTATACTAGATCTTTTGGATAAATAATTTGCAATATTCTTTTACCCAAAGGGCTCTGTCTTGAGCTCTTTTACCTAGCTTAGATTCCCACTGACACTGAAATAAGGGTTGAGGCAACCGTGTTTGGACGCTTTACAAAGAAAACATATGTATCCAGTTTGCTCAACGTGGATGTCTGAAGAAATGTTAAAAGGTGTCCAAGATGCAAATGTTTGTTTATGAAACACTCAGGAGAATTTCACAACCGCATAAAAGAGCAACCTAATTTTCCATTTGAACCCTTGTACATCAGATACATACGGTGTGGATATCCACCCAGCACCTGTCCTGTCATCTTATCCACACTGACTGCTGCTTCACAAGGTTAGTGTGACAGCAGAGCCTCTTAGCCTGCAGCATCATGACTGCTTTGTGCTAAACCCAGTGTGAGTTCCTCCTGAGAAAGGTATCTCACTGGCTGTACTTCCCCAGCTGTGTTCAGCACCAGTGCTTATAGAGTGGTATGGAGATTACAGGCTAGCTGATACATTGGGTTGATTTTCATGTGGATCAGTTCCCAGATCTGGCTCCCTGTGCAGTCACACAAGGATTAGTACTTGCACAAGGGAAGAGATAACATGGTCAGACCTACAGCTTGCAGCAGCAGCCCTCACTTAACCGCAGCTTGTAGCTACCATGATGTTGGCTCTGTGTCGGTGCACGTAACGCTTCAATACAATGAATGGAACTAGGTTTTAGCACCATGAGCACATGCAGGATTCCCAAGGTACCAAGAGGTGGTTCCCACTCTAATGATAAGAACTTATCAGTGTAACTTACTACAAAGTGTCCAAAGAGGACAGGATGGCTTTCTCACTCCACCCTAACTTTTCCCCATTGCTAAGCTCAGGGTAATGACTAAGAGGCTGGGAAGCAGCTGCTTGCGAACTTCACACAAATTCTCATATTTGCCATATTGTAGGAGAACTGTTTCTTAGTTTATCTCTGTTCTTTTTTAGAATATGAATCTAATTGCAAAACTAGGATACTGAACTTCAGCATGTATTGCAGAGTTTCCGGGATCACGTGTAGCTGCAAACTTTCACTTCATGCCAGTGTACTGCATTCTAATGGGTGAACTTTCTAAACTCAGTGTTCTGAAAGAATGGAGGTATTTTGAAATAATACCCCAGCGGATAAAAATAATCCAGTATTTTACTCCCAGTTAACCTTTTGATGAGAGAGGGTATAGAGTTGATCAGTAAAGCTGAAAGTCCAGTTAGTCTCAGTGGGACTATTCATGGAATAGCTCCTCTTCTGTGTTAATGAATCAGAATCTGCTCCTGAGTAAATAATCTCTAAGTTCAACATCCGTGAACAGGGAATATACAGAAAAGAGCCATAAATACTACATAGTCATAGGTGAAAGCAAGTGGACGTTTTGTGGTGGTGCACTTCATAATTATGGAACTGTAGCTAAAGTCCTAAGCTTGTGAATGCAGCCAAGGCAGGAGTTCATATATTCTGGAGACCACATTTTTTAGCTTTAGGATGAGAAGTAGTCTAGCCCGTCCCATCCCCTCTTTCTGGCTCAGTCACTGTTTAATGATTCAATGCAAAGTTGAACAGGGGCTCCCAACAGAGCTGAGAAAGCCTTTCCTCCAGTGTCTGTGAGGTAGCAGGTGTGTCCCTCAATTACAGAAGGGAATTAAACCTGTTTCCTTTCCACACTGCCAGTTTGGGTGAATGCTCTGGCCACTGAGCTGTTGGTGAAGGTGGGGGATGAAAGCAATAGTCTTGTAAGAGGAAGGTGACCGTGTTCTGTGGGGAGACTGCTCTGTTTGCAGGAAGTATGCAGTTTGCTTACTTGCTTGAGTAGTGTAGGAAGATCCAAGCAGTTCCTGTGAATCTGCTGCGTGGGGCTGGGTCTTGTTTGTGCCCACACCAAGCACGTTAGTAGGGGGCATTCAGACCAAAAGCAGCTGCGACTTTGGTGCTTATGGCCTTTTGTGTCTCCAGGCAGTGAGTTCTATCAAACATATTGTTAGAGTAAGATCTGCTGGATCAAGCAGAGAATTCCCTGATAAAAGGTAAAAGAATAAAGACGTATTAAATACAGACCTGATTCAACTCCTAATTGAATATATTTATCACTGACTTACTGTGCAAATGTGTATCTTGGATAGTGGCCAAACTCATCTCAGATCTGTGGACATCTGAGGAATTGGTACAAGTGGTAGAATTTGAGCTCTAGATCCCCTTGTAAGCAGAAGACTAAGCTCTCTTCTTTTTGACCTGATTGATGTTTGCTAGTGACAGCTTTAGAGGCTTGGTGGTGTTTCAGTATCATTTGAAAATACATTTGTATTTTTAAAACTCTTACGTGAGATGGCAAAGACTCTTCTAGGGGCGTTCCGCCATGTCACTGACTTAAGCAGGAATTTGTACATGAATACAGTTTTGAAGGACCAGATCCTGAGCTGGCATGTATTTGCAGGTAGATGTTGAACCCCACTGTTTCATTAAGCTTGTCAATGCTTATCCGGTGTGATACCCAGTGAAACGGGAAATGGGGTGGGAACTTCCCAAGAACGGGTTTTCCCAGGAGCACTTCTGGTGTTTTGGATTCCAGTGGAGTCTGAAAAAGCTAGTAGAGCTGATCTTCTTGTCTTGGGACAACTTAGGGGTTTGTTTTGGTAAGCTGGTGGTAGGTGGTAAAGATGAAAAAAGAACTATAAGGGACATGGTGAGAAATTAGTTCTGTAAAGGCGTGTCAGCCCTTTTTTCTCCGTCAGTTTGCTGCCCCTGCTATTTGTATCGTTTAATGAAAAATCTTCCTGACAAGTCTTCTGTTTGTTGGGGAAGACAGGAATGTGGAAGTGCTTTGCTGGGTTCCTAATTCCCCTAGCTGGTGTTGATATGTCACCTGATGTACCAGAGCAGCACGACGGTTAAGATCAGCATTCACCAGCAGATAAAACCAGTAAAATTTTTGTTTCTTATTCTAATCAAATATGGTATTGCTGATATCTGATGACAATTGCTGCCTTTTTAATGATTCCCACTATGGGAAGCCTTGAATACTCAGTTATAGTTGCATTCCTGGAATCATTTATCCTCTGCATAGAGATGCAGTAAGATGTTTGCTTCCGTTCAGCCAAGACTGAACTGTGCCCCAGGGAGTCAACTAGCCAGCTACTGAATCTTTATCAAACTGACATGGATGGCCCTTGTCCCTGGTAGGGAGACCAAATACCCCTCATAGGAACACAATATTCTTTCAGCATCACAGTGTAAACTGGAGCATGCATTGGCTTGCTGGCTGGGCATGAAGAGAGGGAAGCCTGTAGCCCATTACCTCTGCCCCCACCAGCTGTGGCAGTGAGACTGTGCTGCAGGTTTCAGGGAGTGTGAGGATGTATTTAGACAGCTGCAGAACATGAGCAAAGGGAAGAAAAAGGGCTGTCTCCAGGCAAACATGTCCTGATTTATAACGGAACTATATTTATGTTAGTCGTAACCACATTATTCAATGTAATTGGGGTCAAGAATTGAACGGGTCTAGAAGAATGTAAAAAATAGTTTCAAAATTCCTATTATAAATAAAGACCTAGTTTAGAGGTTTTGTGAGAACTCCAGAAGTTGAAAGGGTAGCAAAACCCCAGTGTTTTCCAAAAGACAATGCCAAAAAACCCACATGAAAATTCCTCTCAGTGGAGACTGACTGCTTTCAATTTTTTTTTTTTTGCGTGCTTGTCAGCATCTCATGCTGCCCTCACTGTCATTTTATTTCATGCTATTTCCATGCAAGCTGACCAGCTCTGTATTGGTGCATTGTAATACCAGTCAAGAGCAGGGACTTGCTGTATGTAGTTGCCAGGAGTGAATTTCCTTCCCCTCACCATGCCCCAAGGTATTAGCAGTTGTCAGTCAAACAAAGCCATGGCAGTACCCTCCAGTCTTACGCTGTGTTTGTTAGATTTTCAGCTGGGAAATGTATGTATTTCTCTCTGGCTGCATTTTAGAAGGCTGGCCCCTGGGCTGAGGCACTATGTTCTGTTCTTCCTTACATTTATGTGCTACCTGAGGGCAACATTTGTCTGAAGAGTTCCTACTATTTGCCTAATTTTTTTGCATCTTGCTTCTTTGCTTATGCTCTGTCTGGTAGGATAATACTGAGCCCATAGTGAAAGCTGTGCCTGGGCACAACTTTTGAGACATGAATTTTATTGTGTTTAGCTATGTCTAAAAGGATGTTTTTCCCATCAACGAGAGCTCTCCTGACTGTTGCTTCTTTTCATAGTTTTCAAGCAAATATGAAGTCTCCCCCCTTCCCCAAGGCTTCTCTTTCTACCTACTCCTGTCTTCTTCTTCCATGGTACTCTGAAGAAACACTGACAAATAGTTCTTGACTTTTTATGGCTCTGTTGCCATAATTGAAGAAGTTGTCTTCATTTTGACAAAAAAAAAATCAGAATGTGGCTTTTAAGCTATAGTAATGCTGACATTTTCTATTACAGTTAACCTTTGCTCTTCAGTTAAAGTTGTATCTCAGACCTAAGCCAAGGGTCATAGATAAAACATCGCTAGGTTTTTTTCCACTTCTTAGACTGAGTTGCATCAGTGAACCATTAACTTAGTAGATTATTTACTGTTACCTTTATGGAAGAAATGCATACTGTACTTTTTTCCTGCTTTGCTCAGGTTTGATTTATGTATGGCCTCAGTTCTATAGGTTCCTCACTGAGGCAGGGCCTTCATACCATAGCAAAGTAAACAGGCATCTGAAACTTGCCTGAACAGTAGTCAAAACTTACAGTACTTCACATACTTTTGTTCTCATATCTTTTCTATTTAACATGCAGCATCAACAGTCCTGGTTTGCACTGGGGAAAAACTAATTACAGCAACGCTAGAGTCAGATAAGTGTTAGCCTCAAGTTAGACTGCAAAGGCTAGGATCTGAGCTGTGCCCAGATCCTACGGGAAGCTGTAGCCAATTAATTATAGCTCCCTGATCTGAGGACAGGTTACAAGCTGGCCCCAGCACTTACTAGAGCAATATTAGAGAAGCAATTACAGCATCTTGGGGTCTGCTCTAGTCAGGACCAGCTGTTGGTGGCTATTGGGGCCTGTAGAGCATGGCTTGTGTTGAGCTACACCCCTTTGTGCCCTTGTTGTGGCCTTGCAGGGGGCTGCAAGAACCGGTTGCACCAACTCTCTGGCAGGATAAAATATCCAGGCTGAAACAAGTCAGTTCTTTGAAAGGAGGCAGCATACGGAAGTGGAGAGGCCATGGGCTGACTAAATCTTCATCCTCCCATTGGGCAGCTTAGCAGGAAGAGATAACAGAACAGGAGATATCCGCTGCTAGTGACCAGCTTTTCTGCTCTCTGACTAGCAAATGGAGCCTTGCTGGCATGATGATTTTCCACTTCCTCCCAGTCTCACCAGCCTATCTTTGAGAGTCAGATTTTACAGCAATTTTGGGGAGGTGGACTTCCCTATTTCTTCTCCTGCACGCTCCTCTTTGCTGTTACCAAACATTATCTTTCCTCTCAGTGTGTTGGAGCTGAGGGAGTAGAGTGTGAGGAAACCAAGGGATTTGCCTGACTCAGGTTAATTTGGTCTTTCAATTAATTGAGAAACAAATGTGATATCCCCCTCCACTCCCTGTTGAATGGGCTTGTGTGTGTAGGTCAGGCATTTGGGGCTGGATTTTCCAATGGTTTGTAAAGAGCTTAATCCTTAAGAGGAGATTTGTAGGGAGGTGTGGAATAAAAGGGATTGGTTCTTGATGCCCTTACAGTGAGAGCCAGGAGAAAGATGATTCACTCAGCTCTGCTGGTAGCTTTCTACAGATGCCTTTTAAAGTAGGCCAGAGCTCTTAGAGAAGGCCAGTACAAGCCAGCTATGGATGCTTTTATGCTACTTACATTGACTTCAGCTGATTTCTTGACAAAGCAGGGCTTACTGTTGCTTTCATTCTGTATTGTGGGGAATGATAGGCTTAATCTATTATGACAAGGAAGTTTACTTCTGCACAACGTTGCTGCTTTGCTAATGGGGATAGCTGGCTCTGTCAGTGGTGTTAGGGGTGCAGGGTAGGAACTTTACTCTGCCTCTCTGTAGCACATCGTCTGATGATGCTGCAGAGGCTCTGCATGCTCTGGGCACCCCCAAAGAGCTCCAGTTCTGACTCCTTTCAGAAACAGATTCCCTGTGGCAGCAGGCAAGTCTGGGGGCGGCACTGCCAGCTGCTATCTTGCTACATCTAGCATGCCAAAAGTGGCACAATTTCTTGGGGCAGAGGGGAAAGAGAGGAAACAAAGAAAATGTTAAGATCTCACTGTTTTCCTTCCACACACAGCTGCCTTAAGCACATGGCTGTTGTGCAGCACTGTTCAGCTTGAGCCTGAGGTGTCCAACTGTGCCAGGGCTGCCACTGCTCTGTCTTTAAGTACCAGGTTATACCACAGAGCTCAGAGGCTGGTGGCAAGCTAAGCTTGGGCTGCTTTCCTTCCAACGCCCAAGACTACACCACCGTCTTGGATACAGATCCAAGATTTCACATCTGTCAGCTGTGTTTTCTTTCCCTCTGGCCTTCGACTAGACAGTGCTGCCCAGACCACTCAGCAGCTGAGTAGTGACTTATGCCCTTACACCCTCCAAACATCCCGGTACCCCTTGAGTGCTCAGGACACACAGTACTCGCCCATGCAGAGCCCATCTCCCTCATCCTGCACTGTTAGGACATAGTCACACACAGGTAGGATGCCCCTTCCAATCTCCTGCAACGTGTGTCAGCATTTCCAGGCCCCATGCCAGCAGCCTCCATCATCCCCACCTACTCTGCCACTCCCCATTTGCCACTTTTGGCACTGTCCAAATGCAGTACAGCCCCATATAGTCCTTCCAGACAACGTCAGAAAGTTGAATGGAAGTTTATAATCTGAGGCTAACTCATAGAGTACTGTATATATTTCCTTTTGCCACACCCTCCAAAGGAGTATGCTAGTATCTGCACCTGACTGTATGGGAGAAGGCACTGTGCTCTCAAATCCCCCTTTGGCTACCCTGAGTTGTGCACAGAGATGTTGTAGCAGGTGAGGCAGAGGAAACTGATTGAGAAAGGAAACAAAAGCTCTTAGAGTGTGTGAGACCCTCGTTCAACATAGCTTGTTCCTAGTCAAACTCAAAAGTCCAATTTGTTGAATGGAATGTAACACCTTTCTCTTCTCTTTCCCAGCCTAGGTACTCTTCACTCAATTTAAAACAGCCCTCATCAGTGAATCTTAATCTAGTTGGATGCCACAGTATATTATGTTAGGTGAATTTTAAGTAGTCTTAAAAACACTCGCTGAATCAACTTTAAACTCATTTTAATTAGACCAGTGTGTCTTTGTGAGTTGTTGAAGCGTTTCAGTCTCAGCTGTGCTGTTCTGTGCTTCAGCTCTGACCTTGCTCTAGCTGTACTTGTTTGTCCCTTTTTAAAGACTCCTCTAGATGTAGCACTCTGTGTAGTGCAGCATAGCTTATGGTAAGGTTGTAGCGGAACAGTTCAGTCTTATCCTTCATGGCCACAGTGTTGTTCATAATCAGTGTCAAGATAACAATCTGCTAGTGTTTTTCCAAAGGAATGAAGCTATAATTTTCCTCTGCATGACTTTAGCTCTGGAGAGGAGTTTGTTTTGCCCCTTATTACAATAGTTGATTGCAGAGTTGAGCAAGATGATGAAAACTTTGAGGTTAAGTAAGGTCAGGAAGAGAGAACCTATGTGGCCTTAAGTGTGCTTAACAGGTGAATTTTAAATACCTTTTTCCTTCTCTGGAAGGCACAAAGAACTCAATTCTGCTTTTCCTATGGCTTAAAACTTCCCATTATTTCCATTATTATTGTTTTATATTCTCTTCTCTGCCTCAGTGTATGCATTATTTTTAGCTGCTGGTTCATCTCTCTTGTGAGTGTACAATGGCACGAAAAAGTCTTCAGCTATAGAACAGGACTGAGAGATGCAGTAAACGTAACATCTGCATTGCTAGCTCTGTTCATGGTGGTACTGTCCTCTGACAGCTCTGTTCCCTGTGATGCATGTGTAAGAAGTCATTGAGACTCCAGGGTATCTCTTGGGAGAAAGGCAAACCAGTCTTTGGGCTGTTCTTCCTGTTCAGGATTCATGGCATGGCCTAGATTTTTTTCAGAATTTTTCTTCCAGAATTTTATAAAGGGAGAATGTTGTTTTTCAGGAAATTAGATGTTTCATGTTGACCCTCACCTCCCACAGAGGATTGGGCTGATTGTATTAATTGCCCAGACTCTGCAAGAAGCAAATTTCAGCTGTGTACCATGAACAAGCAAACTCATGCTCATTAAAGATCCTCTTTGTTATATTCATTGGCATTCAAAAGAGTGAGGATGTAATCTGTTTTAAAAATGCAGAGATTAAAATTCTGAACACAGCATTTTTCTTTTGTGGGTTTAGATCTACTCTCATTCATAACCTAGCAGTTCCAATGAAGACAGTAAATTTTACCCTACAGAAAAAAATGCACAGAGATTCAGAATTTACACAGAATTCAGTCCTTTGTAGCTTTTGCTCTAGGGAGAACAATGATCTCTCTCCACGTCAAAGCCAGGAGCCGTGCACATCACCCTTCAAATACCTACTCTCCTAAAACAAATGTTGTTCTTCCTCTTGGAGGCCAGTGGGTACCAGTGGTTCTAAGCTTTCCTCCTCTGCTGCAATTTCTGTAGGTTTTCCTCTGTGAAAACTTCATCATTTCTAAGCGCACCATTTCTCTCAGTCACTCTCACTGTCTGTCTTTAAAAATAGTTTCACTTACACGTTGCTCAATCAATTCTATTCTTATATTCTTCTATTTTTGGAGCTGGAATTTTAGACCTGTAAAATGGCTCTGAGTAGTGGGCATTGCTAAGAACTATTGAGCTCCAAGATCATCAGAAATGAAGAGCGATTGGAGTGACTCCTCTTCTGTTTGCTCTTCTTGCCAGACCTTGCAATAGGTGAGCTCGCTCATGGCCCAAAAGCAGGCTTAGGTCAGGTGTTAAAGGCTTAACACCAGCACTGGAGCCATGCCAAATCACCTGAAAATGTTGGCCTGCATTTTTCAATGCTTAGATATGTTTTTTCTATTAGCTTTCATTTTTCCTAGGCTTGGAACTGGAAATATGGCAGAGACAGTAGTTGAATGTAAACAGGATGGTGGGAAGTCTCAGAGTGTTTGTGTAAAGGGCACCCAGCTTGTCTGTGCCTGCTATGGGAGGCATGTGTGCAGGTTGAAGACTTGAATGCAAAAGTCCTTTTGCATGTGTGTGCAACGTCTGGTTAGCGTGCAGGATGGGCATGAATGAAGTGCCTGCACTTGTATGTATGTCTACTGGTGCTTCTAGTCCCAGGGGTCGCTTCATTTAAAGTTTAAAATAGTTAATAATGTTTTCTATTTTATTTTGGTATAAATAAGGAAGTGCAGTGCACAGCCATCTTTACAGTCAGCCATTTTCATTTCTTCTTTTTTTCTGATCCACCCTTGGACACGAGAACTCCTGTGAGCGCATGCAGCTCAAAAGCAATCCCTGGTCACTTCAGAAGTCATATGAGTCATTTAGTTGACCAGATTTTACTGGAAGATGCTGTTCTGATTTCAGTAACAGAAGTATGCAAATAATGGAAATAATACAGATTTGAAATAGTTTGATTAACAACAAGATCCGTTTTTTGCTGTTACTTTCACATAATACTTTAATTGTAACCGCGATTAAAGTAATTCTTTGCAATTCCTTAATTTTCACATTTCACTGCAAATTTGTTGCCATAGCTCTGATACAATTACATTTGAAATCAGCATGTTAGACAGTGGTAGGATTACATCTAATTATAGCAGGGAAAGTCATGACTCTAGATGCAGTGATGAAGGGCAGGATAGGAAATAGTGCTGAAAGATAAGCTGCACCACAGCTGGTGCAGCAAGGCAACTGCTCAGTTATAGAACAGTTGAAAATAATGGTTAGGAAAGATGTGTTCAGCTATTGAGTCCCCCTCACCGCTTGTGTGATTTTAGAGCTAAAGTAATGCACTTCCATATGTGGAATGCTTTTGCACAGGGTAGGTTATGCCTCGTTTTAGTGAGATCCACATAACAGGTGTTTATGCTATACTGCTGATACTGAAGAGCAACCTGCCTTTAGGACACAGGCCAATGACCCTTCATTTAAAGTCAAGGTCCCAGGCAGGAGAAGTGAGGTCATGAAAAATGACCAATGCTTGACTTGAATTCTGGTGAATTCAGCTGCATTAGTATAGTGCTTCCTTTGAGGGAAAGCAGGTAACATCTTTGCAATGTGTTGGGCATTCCAGTGCCATCCAGTCGCACAAGATGAGGCCGATTGATAACTTCCTAGCAGCATGACTCTATTGCTGATAGTATGACTCTTTCAGTTCATTTACTAGAGGGCCAGATTTTTTAAGCTAAAAATCAGAGTTTCAGACCTAATGAATAAACCATCTGGTCTTTCCTCAGGAGATTGCATGAATAATCAATGATGTTAATTGTGTGAACAGATGCTGAAGGATTAGAATTTTTTGCTCTGGCAGTATGAAGATTCCTTATTAACATAGCAAAGTTGTTTTATAATGCCTTTATCAGCTCCCAGAATGGTATGAATCATCCTTCCCGTGCATGGTGAGCATACCTGCATACACGGGCTGTCTCAGTATTGTGACTATTGAACATTCCATTGACTTTTGCCTGTTAAAGTATATGCATAGTAGTTGTGATGTTTCTCAGCTTCTGGTAATTCTGGACTAACTTCACTAGAGTTGAGCTAAATCGAATCCTGGCCATATTTCTTTCTGTATATGTTGTAACAATCTCTTTCTCCTCCCTTTGCCTGTCACGTCTCCTATCACTGGCCTCAGCTGCTCTCGAGCCCATTTGTTGCAGTTTCACAGCTCACTGACAGGCTGGGTGCAGCAGCAGACTGAGAAAATGCGTCAAAACTCAGAAAAGAGTAACCAGGTTTATTTGATGAATTTCTTACTTTAATAAATTTAAGATCAAATGTAGTTAAGAAAACTCAAGCTATTGGCAGGATAATCCATGCAGAAGATACTCTTGTCACCAGAAAGTTTTGCCAGGTTCTGGTCTTTGTTGGTAACAAATCCAGATCTATTAGCTTCTGACTAAGCTGGCAATAATCAACAAGTAACACAAGGGCTGAACATGGCTATGTGGTGTCTTTCACAAGGATGGAAAATGCAGCTTTCCTTAAAAATGTTTTTGGTTTGTTTTTAACATTGTACACACGTTTTCTTCATCAATCTGGGTCCAGAATTCTCTGTTAAGAGGTTCAAATGAATGGTGCATCTGAAAAAGGCACTTGTTAACTTTTACAGGGTCTTAATAGTATTTGCAAAGGAGTAGCCACTGATAACCAATGCCTGCACAAATGAAAAATAGACCAGTGTTTAAAGCTGCACTGGTTATACTTGCTTTGATTACGCAGCCCATTTAAATCTATAGAAGATCTGCGTTCATTAGCAATTACTGTCTGAAGTCAAACAACCACAATAGCCCAAACTTCAGATGCTAGAAGTCAAACCACAGTCAGACTTGAGAACAGAAAGTACAATACATAGGGAGGGATTTTGAAATGCTGTTTTAGTGAACTTTTCATAGCAGTGAAAATGATGTAACCATTTAAGGAGTTTGAGGTACAGTATGTCTGTTGCTGAAATGCTTAAAAATAAACCACAGCACACTCGTTTTCACAGACTGGGAAATTGAAGTGCAGAAAAGTGAAATGACTTGGCCAGGAAAACATAGTAGCCTCTAGCAGGTCAGGACCATATCCCAGTTGTCCAAGGCCTAGTGCTGGTGTTAATCAGTGAGACCTGCTGCTTTCTATGCAACATTACATCTTGTATAATAATTGCAGTCTGTTGTAATTTTTTGGCTTTTTCTCAACTGGGAGGGCTGTAAGAAATAGCTGTTTTGCTCACTAGGTGACAGTTTTCTTTACTTCTCACTAGGAGAGATGAGTTACCAGAAGTGCCCTACAGAGAGAACAGTACTTGTTGCTGGGAAGTTACACTTTCAAGTGTCCAAGCCCAAAACCACAATGTACTATTTGCTTTACAGAGTCATGCGATAATGCGTTTCTCTCTGGTGTAAGCTGTTAAAAATAAAACAAGGATGCAGAAAATAAATGCTAGAATAGAAGGAGCACCCTGAGCACCACATAGCTAAAACAGCAGGGTGGCAGCCCTTAGAGCTGAACAAAAGTATAATTCAGGGAGTGACTTCTTTTTGCCCAGATTTAAAGAAATCATCACACAATTTCCCTACCTTTTAACATTCACTTTTAAATCAGACCTGTTTTGAGTGTCATGTTGCGTGCTGACATGTAGGAGGTAGTTATGCAAAACTACATCTGCTTGACTTCTGTCTGCTGTTTACCACCTAACTTTTGGTCAGGTTGAAAGCTGAGCTTACAGTGGGCGCTGTATCATTTGGCTTGATCTGCAGGTTCTTCAGGGCAGGGGTACTGAGTTCAGTGTAGTTCATGTGAAATAGGGTGGTTAAGGGCAACTGATGATGAGCTGTGTCTTCATCTGTATTACGGCACGTTTTATGTGACAGTTACTATCCTGGACAATTATGTACTAAAAGCACTGATTTCTTCAGCTAAAGTTTGGTGATCCAAGCAGCCACTGTGAAAGACTTCTGCCATCTGTGTGCTGGAAATAGGGTGAGGAGAGATGGGCAGCAGCAAGGAAAATAAAAGGTACATTTTTATTCAGGATTAAAGCAGCTCCTCTTTGGGTGTTGTAAAGTAAATCATATGTAGTGCTGGTTCCCAATAAGAATGTAATACAGTGTATGCTTGTCAGTAATTTGAAATAGGAATGGTTGTCACTAATTAGCTTCTGGCCCCAGCACAGAACCTGTCTCCTCAGGATAACAGCTGTACACTGTAGGTACTGTTTGTTTTTCATATTGGAAGTACACGTCCAGAAACGAGCAGGTTACCTTCTTGCAGAGTTCATATAAGCACATTTCCAAGGCAAGTGACTGAAAAGCATCTAGCTCGAAAGCAGGGTCTTAAAGGGTTTCACATTTTTTGAGCAGATGGAAACCACCACTGCTGCCACTTCTGCTCTGTCGGACAGAGCGTGTCAATCTGCGCAGGGACAGAAATTACTATCTCTTATCACCATAACTTACATGTGAGCAAGAGGGTGGATGCTGCAGCACAGCAGGTGCAGAAGATTCCACAATGTGTTATCTCTAGCCACGGACTGTCCTGTCTCCAGGAACACTCTTCTGATGGAGGAGATAAGAGCCTGCCAGTAACTTGTGTGAAGGAGTCGGCAAAGATGCCTTAATCAAAATGGCCTTGTAATTGCATTAGTTTCTAAGAAGCACAGGAGGAAATATAGATACAGCTGCATGTCATATCTTACTTTTTTACATGTTCTTGTTAGGTAATTGTGTCATATTTGCCAGGTAGCTGATAAATTAAGTGTACTATGAAATGGTAAACAAATACATCAGTCCTGCAAATGCGAATGAGTACTTTGCTGAATCCAGTGGCATACTAACAGATGTGGAGCTGGTCACTTCTTCTCAGGGCTGAAAGGATCAGCTGCCAACATTTCCATTTGTGCGTGATTTGAATCTTTTTTTTTTTTGTACAACAGGATGGGTGGAAGGTACCTTACAGCATCTAGCAATTAGCGTGCATTAGGAATTCCCCCGTAATCCAACCCAAAACAGCACAAATGTACAGAAAGATCCATTTATACATTACTTTTTAAAATAATGGGAAATTAAGAGTGTTTCAAAATTTCTGTCCTGAGTTTCAAGCCCCTCTCTTTTGTGCTCGCATCTTTCTAGGCTGGAGCTGAATGAATACTTCCAGGTTTTGCAAGCAGGCAAGTGTGGAAACTAAGGGACAAGGGCCTGATCCAAAGGCCATTTTTTCCAGTTAACCTAGAACATTTCCATTAGGCCAAGGTAATTAAGGCCGTTGTACCACCCTGCAATGTCCAGCAACACAGAGACCTTGCAGCATGTAACTAAGTGGGCTCAGCTCTTCACAACAGCACGTTTTGCCCTGTGTTAGCTTTCTGGCAAACACTTTCACTGCTTTTGTCATTATCTACAGCATCCTTCTGGGGACTATGGTGCAGGCAGACATGAAACTTGAGTTGGGATCCATGCAAGTGAATGGAAGGTCATTGTCTCTAGACCACATTCCTGAGCTGCTCCTAAGAGCCTGTGTTTGGGGCTTCTGGGATTCTGTGGTGAAAGAGGCAGGTGATGTGCTGGTATGTGAAGACAGGTATCTGTGGGCATTATATTGCTCTCAGAAAAATTCTAATACGGGATTAGTGTTGCAAATGGGTGATTAGGCTGCCTGAACTCTATTATTGGTTATCACTCCTTATTCTTCTCTTCCTCTCTCAGATTTAACTTCTGGTATTTCCTCTGGCACGCATCTCCTAGAGACAGAATCTGTCCATCACTTTGGTCCATGGCTGGAGTGGGAATTTGCTATCCCCATCTGTGCTCAGCTCTAACACTATCAGTCAGGCTATGCACTGCTTCTGCTGCTCTTGAAAGCAGAAATTCATCTTGATCTTGGAAATATTGCACTCCTGGGTCAGCTCTTGCAGAGGATTCTTGCTGACATGTGGAGTAATGGGAAGGGTTGGAGAAATAGCCAGAGGTCTGAAATGCACAGCTGTGAGACTTGCCAAAATGCTAGACCACTCCGGAGGGGCAGGCTAGTTCAGACTTTCAATGGCTGACAGATCCCAAGTGCCCAGACATTCACCCCATCCCAGAGCTGCTGGAGGAGACCCTACAGTTGCTACACCCTTGATAATCAGCTGGTTCTGTGGAGGACAGCCACAACCCCCAGATCCTGTTCAGGCCACATACAAAAGCTCTGTGTGTTGCAAGAGGACTACAGACCACCCTTGGGAACCCTTGATGGACAGCTTCCCGGCCTCCTGGCCCCACAACGTCACCCTGAACTCATAATTTTTGCTGGGCTAGAGGCCTTCCATGAGTTAGCCTGAAACGCGAATGCTTGTTTTCCTCTTGCACTGAATAAGAGACTGACAATATCTAATTGTCAATACCCCTCCCTTGAGAGACACGCAACAGCATTGCTCCTCAGGGCATATTCCCCACTGCTGTATTTAGAAGAGTTTGAAAAGACCAAATTTTAAAAATAATAATCTTTCCAAAAGCTCCCCACCCACCAGCACTCCTCTGCTAAATTTAAGTTTGAAGAAGATGAAAAAGGACAAGTTTATACACTCTGATGAACGGGAGTTCAAAATGGAACCTGACCATCATAATTCTTGCAAATGTACACTGATAATGGAAAGCAGTGGTGATAATGGCATCGTGCCCAGAGGGGCCGTTTGTTGTAGATGCTTGTGGTGTTGCTTCTTTTTCCAGTTTATATTAAAGGTGAAAATGTCTGATTTCTTCAGTGTTTAAGACTACTTTCCTCCCTCTCAGCATATTGATGGAAATTTTAGATAAAATTACACATCAGTAAGTCTGCAATATTGTTAACTGCAAATCACTTGCACAGTGAGTTCAGCTATTTTTCTGTTCATGAAATTCCTACTTTCTATAGATGTTAGTTCTTAGGGTTATTTGTGAACATTTGCCACAAAAGACCAAGTGGACAGTTGTCAGACTTTTGCTGCTTCTATTAAGTACTTGTAAAGGAAGGGTCACTTAAATAGACGGCATCATCTCTGTTCCCGTATTTGATAAACAGTGTTTGCATACTAAGTCTAAAGTAAATTATAATATAAAATAATTTAGTTGGCTTGCAAACACTTACTTTAGAAAATCAAAGGAGGATGAGATGTCATGATTGGATGTTTCTCCAAAACTTACATGAACAGAACTCTTTTGTGCAAGTTGCCTCAAACACTATATAGGGGGCTCAAAATTGGCTGGAACAAGAATGGCTTTGAATTTGTAAATACAGAGGTGGATGCTGAGTTGCACAGTACTCGCACTCATCACATTTAGTTATGCAAATTTTGCAGCTTGGAATCAGTCGTCTTTGTGCAAACTCTGCTGTGGTACTCTAATATTTATTCAGCTCAGGTGCAGGCAGCAATTTCTAAAGGTTGTAAGAATGTTTGTGCCACCATGATTTGACATCAAGTAATAGGTATTTTGCCTAATCTCATGGCTAAACCATTATTGTAGATGAATTCTGACCTTATTGAATCCTCTGAAGTGCCAGTGAAATTTATGTAATTAAAGGCAGAATTTAATATTTAGGTTTTATAAGTCTATAACAATTACCTTTTACCCACGCACATGAAATACTGCATCAGACAAATCTATAATTAGTTAAAACTAAACCAAAGTGCATCTCTATTATTAACAATATTGCATAAAAGTCTCAGTGCCATTGCTGAAAAATCAAAGCCAAGTAACAGTTCAGAGACAGTTGCTGCTATAAAACTTTTGACCTTAGTTACCAAATGTACATACAAACAAATAAACTAACCAGAGATAGTCCCTTAGGAGCAATCATGATTTGCAAAATTTTGGGGCTTTTAGCCAACCTGTAAAGTTGATGGAATAAAAAGTTTGCCTGTGTATGCCAGCTCGTTAATCAGTGCCCTTTTTCACTAGCTGAAAGGCTGGTTTGTAGATTTGCTTCTACCCAAGGCATCCATTTTTGTATCCGCTCCAGTAAATATTGCTGACTCGAAGGCTCCCGGAGTCAGGAGGTGTTTTGCTGAAACATCATGGACAGCACTGGGTATCTCGCAGTGATAGCTTTGCGGAAGGCCGTAAGTCCAGTCTTGCCAGTTGTATTCTTCAGATACAGCTCTCCTCTTGGATACCTATTGCTTCATATTGGATTAAGATATTGCTATGCTATGTTGTCAAATCTGGGAGCCCTTGGATAACCAGTTCCAAATAAATTTCTTCAATAGTGTTAGAGGTCTTCGATGGTAGGCACTGCTTGTTCAGTGGGTCTCAAGTGTGCCAAGTTAGTTCTCAGTATTCCTGTGTCGATTCTTATGCTTATTGTTCACCTCAGGCCTTGGCACATGTCACTTGGAGTCCTGAGGATTATCTCTCTGAGAGTTTATATTAGTTTCCATCATTCAAGTCTTCTTGCAGTCAGCTGCAGTCATGCTCCAGTGATCAGCAAAAGTAGTCATTATTGAACCTTACATGTTTTTTTCATCTTCAGCATAAATTTTGTTTTGATAGCATGCTCATCCACAAAGCCCCTTGCAGTCCCCTTTGAAACACATATTAGAGGCCTAAACTTATTACATACTGGGGTATGTACTGGTACATACTGGGGACAGTTCAGGGTAGAGTTTTAGAAAGTGGCAACTCCTTCTTAGTGTCTGTGAGGACACATAGGACATATTAAGCTTGTTTTCCAGAGCTTTGTTCCCTACCATCTCTGAAAACAGGGCTCTGTATCTCTTAACCTGAGCCCCCTAAGCTAGGGGAGAATAGTAAATATGAGCCTCAATTATCTGCCATGCAGCATGTATGTAGTGCAGCTGAAATCAGAGCTGTAGTGCCTCTGACATCCCTCTTCAGGACGGCTGTCAGAGTTTGTGTTCGAATAGCTATATAACATGCTGATCTTACCCCATTTCAACACACACCTACTCAAAGAATATTGCAATTGGCTTACGTAAGAACTAGACAAAACATTGCCATTTAAAATTCATTCACATTGTTAAAGCATGAAGAGAACGATCCCTTTACTCACATTTTGGTTCAGACGCTGTGTCACAGTGAGGCACAGGCAGTAAGGTAGACAACTGGATGTTAGGAAACCAGCTCAGCAAAAACTAATTAAAAAGTTTACAGAAGGTCTTCCTGTGTTCAGGTGCACGGAGGGTGGTGTGAAGATGCACAGCGTAAGACTGCCCCTGGCTCTAGACCTTAATCACTGGGAGTGGAAGGGAAGAAACATAGTGAGAAATGGGGGGACTGTGGATACACACTGTGAGCCACAGAAAGGCACTGGGATGTAGCTGTAACCCTAAGTGAGGTGCAGAGAGCAGCAGAGAGGTAACAGAACAGAAGAAAGCACACTACAGCTTTATTATTTTTTTAAAGTGTAATGGCATTATTTCTCTGTGTTTTCAGGCAAATCCTATTGTTCCCATTGCCCAACTCCTGGGAGAATGAAGGGCTTTAGAAAGCTTGGGCAAGTAGTCCCACATCCTTGCAGTTAGTTACTAAGTCCTGTAGGCAAAGGTGGAGAAACACAGGCTTTGTTCTGGAGCAAGAGCAAAAGGCCATCTTCTGCCCTTTACCCAATAATGTTTATTTCTCAAGTGCTAATCTTAATTAAACCTTTCAACAAGCTATTTTTGAAGCAAATCGCCTTACCAAGCTTGGATACGGGAGTCCTGTGAGCTAGACTGAAACAGCAGATTCCTATAACAAAAGGTTAAAGTGTCACGCACAGAAATGACCCTTTGCCTTCAGAAAAAGGCCACATAAAGCAACCTACATTTTGTCCACCTAACATGATACACATGGAGCTTACGTCAATAAGCCTTTAATCGTATGTGTGTCTTCATTAGCTGTGCTGCGACTTGTTTGGGCTGTGTAAACTCTTCAGAGCCCTGTCCTTGTATATTTGCGTGAAATGTCTTGCACACCTACAGAACTGTATATGAAAAATCAATCCTAATCCTCATCAATAATCAAAGAAGGGAGCAGCTGCAGGCTGTACTTTGGCTGACCCTGGCCCAAGTGAGCTGAAGAAAATAAAAACCCAGTATATGGCACTGTAAAGCAGTAGACAAGTGTCTCAGTTCCTGTCTGAAATGATCTATGTGCCTACAATGCTGCAAAAATATGAAGGATTTTTCTTCCAATCAGTAACAAGGCATTGCACGAAGCGCATCCTCCCTGGTTCTGCAGATCCTGGTGGCCCGTATAGCCTGTGAAGGGCTGCAGCAAAGTACATGCATGGGTAGGTCGGAGGCCAGGATGAAGGCACTGGGACTGTCTCCGGCCCAGGAGGGGAAGAGGCAGGGTGACTCCAGGAGTGCACCCACAGCATTATGCAGCTCTGAGGATGCGAGTGTTACTTCTTTTGTACAGGCTTCACTTTGTTTAAGCCAAATTTCCCATACGGCCATTTCCACAGGCTGCTCTGTGTGATGCTGACAAAAGGTGTGACTATGCTCTAGTTTGTCTTCACTGCCTGCCAATCTTTGGCTCTTTTGAGACCTCGCAGGGATAGTGGATATGCACAATTTCACATATTCCACCACAGCTGAATTTTCCATACAAATCCCCACTTTACAGCTCTCCTGTGCTCTCAAAGATGAGAAATTATATTCTTGCCAGTTTAACCCATGTAAATTTCATCATAATAGGAGTTTCGAAGAGAATTAATAAATCCCAGTGCATGTTTCATGGGAAGGAATTCTAGTCTGTTTTCATGGTGATGATGCAATCTCACTGATGTAGCGAGAACAGCTTTTCCTTCAGTCCGCACCTTGGGTTGCACATTAGTAATATAGAATAAGTGAAGTATTCCCAAGAACAGCAACAGAAGGCCAGTAATTTTCTTTCTCTCCTTTTCCCACCATTCTTAAATCTTCACTGTTCTCCCTTCCAGCTTTTAAAACAGCATGCACTGCTTAATTTTAAAATCTAAATCTTTCTATCAGACCTCTTCTGCTGGCTACATGCCTGTCTTCCTTCCGCCTGCTGCACTAACAATAATGCTGTGATCATGCCAGCAGCTGTTGATGGGGAGCCAGCTTATAGGACTGGCTGAATCAGCAGTATAGGGAGCACCAAAGTAGCACTGTTACACTGCTACCTGCGAAGTGATGCAAGCTAGCAAGGAGTAGTTACACTTGTAGAGAGTGTCAAAGTTTACCAAGTTTTCTTTCCCCCTCTCTTTATGGTATCTTTACCAGTGCTCTTGTTTTTCTTTTTCCCTAGATAGGAGGTAGTTCAACATTTATCTCTTAAGGTTGCATCCAAAACACCACAGATCTTTCAGGATCCATGGAGAATCCATTTTCAGTCAAACTGATTTCTAAAAAAAATGGAAATATTTATTCTTCTGGAACTGCTTCTCAAAGACTTAAGGCAGTGGTTATATGAGAAAGTATGCAAATTTCAGTCACTTTGGGTAGGGAAGCAGTTCAACAGTAGCATTTTGCACTATTTGGGGGGGTTTTGGTTGTCTGAATGTGCTCGTTAAACTTTGTGTTGACTGCATCAATGCTGTTAATTAGCTATTCAAGCTGGAAAACTATTTCGTAAGTGCATAAGCACTATGTGACATCACTTCCAATGTGCTGTGGGTTGTTATTAGTGACTTTGTTGACTGGCTTTTGTTCTTCACTGTTTCTTAGTCCGATCTGTGAACTGGCTCCCACTTTAGGATAAATGTGAATCGCAGTTTTAGAATATGGAATTAAATTCTGTGTCTTATTTATTTGGCTTAATTCTTTGTTGTGAAGCAACTAGTACCTAACTCATGCTGTAAATGTACATTATTAAAATCTATATTGAATACTATACAATTTAGCTACTTTGAGATCAGTATTCACCCACTGGCCTGTCCGTGCTTCCAAGTAGTCTCCAATTGCTGTTCCCTAACTAAAACCCCATTGGGTCTTACTTGCTCTTTTGCTTTTCTCATGTAATGTCCTGGGGATGCAGGTGGTCTGTGAAGGACAGCATAAAGCCACGTCTAACAGAAGACTTCTTGGGCTTGGAGACAATCTTCAAGTTTTTCTAGAGTGTTGAAGGCCATGTGGCCCATTTACCATATAGCTTTTAGAGAGGCAAGGAGACAGCCTTTTGTTATATGGATCTCACTTTATCTAGGAAATACTGGAATTTTGTGAAAATAAGTGGAAAATAAAGAATTCACAGTTGAAACTGATTTGGAAATGAAACATAGTTTTATTGTTCATTTTGTACAAAAGGCTGCCTGCAGCAGCAGACTTTGAAGCAGACTCTGCTGAGGTTAGCCTAAATCAGTTAATGGGCCTAATAAGAATGGGCCTTAGCTAAGACAAAACTACTTTTAAATTGAAACTTTCACTTGTTCAACTGACCTGGTACAAGTTTGTGCATAGATGACTACAATGTAAAAGTACAAGTACTTTCACAGGACATCTACTACTGCTGTAAGTATGCCATCACTGATAGTTTAGATTGCATGAGAATAGCATTTTAAACGCATGTTTGATTTTTACTTTCAATCCTCAGATATGTTGCTTTTACCTTTTATGTACCTATCCAAGCTAAGAAAAGAAAAAATAAAAGGTCTTTGCGTGAAGAAACAAAGCTGGACAGCCAGCATGCCTTGGAGAGGCCACTGGGTTGCACCCCATAGCCCATTAGAGTAAAGTAAGAAGAAATTAATTGAAATGGAAAATACATTCCAAAATGCTGAGAATCATAGAATCATAGAATGGTAGGGGTTGGAAGGGACCTCTAGAGATCATCTAGTCCAACCCCCCTGCTAAAGCAGGTTACCCTAGAGCAGGTTGCACAGGAATGCGTCCAGGCGGGTTTTGAATATCTCCAGAGAAGGAGACTCCACAACCTCTCTGGGTAGCCTGTGCCAGTGCTCTGTT